>JBAMBR010002878.1:0-12631 GCA_037044475.1 Zaprionus obscuricornis
CATTAGCCTTACAATTTATATTAGCATTATCATTATCATTTTTATTAACATTATCAATATCATTATCATTAGCATTATCATTATCATTAGCATTGTTATTCTCATTCTCATTATCATTGTCATTAGCATTATCATTATCATTATTATTAGCATTATCCTTCTTATTAGCATTATCATTATAATTGTCATTATCAATATCACTGTCATTAGCATTATCATTGTCATTAGCATTATCATTGTCATTAGCATTATTATTTTCATTATCATTGTCATTAGTATTATCATTATTAATATCATTAGCATTGTCATTAATATTATCATTGTCATTAGAATTATCATTCTCATTAGTATTATCATTGTCTTTATCATTATCATTATCATTAGCATTATCATTCTCATTAGCATTGTCATTAGCATTATTATTTTCATTATCATTATCATTGTCATTAATATTATCATTGCCATTAGCATTAGCATTGTCATTAGCATTATCATTAGCATTCTCATTAGCATTATCATTGTCATTAGCATTATTATTTTCATAATCTTTGTCATTAGTATTATCATTATTAATATCATTAGCATTGTTATTAATATTATCATTGTCTTTATCATTATCATTATCATTAGCATTATCATTCTCATTAGCATTGTCATTAGCATTATTATTTTCATTATCATTATCATTGTCATTAATATTATCATTTCCATTAGCATTAGCATTGTCATTAGCATTATCATTAGCATTGTCATTAGCATTATCATTAGTATTATCATTGCCATTAGCATTATTATTGTTCAATGTTATTACTATTAGTTACTTATTAGTCAATTATCAATTATCATTATGTTTATCATTATGATTTAGCATTAACAGTTGCAATATCATTAGCATTACCATTATTTTAACTATAGTATTATTATTATTATCATTATAGTATTCGTATTAAAATAAGCTTTAACATAATATATTAGAAATATTAGCATAAACATCATTAATTAGCACATCATTAATTTTCTTATGAAAATTTCATTTTCTTCGCCTACCTAATTTCCTCGCTCTACATTTTTTTTTTTTTTTTTTTTTGAAATGCAAACGGCACAAAAAAAAAAGAAAAAAAAAATGTAGAGCGAGGAAATTAGGTAGGCGAAGAAAATGAAATTTTCATAAGAAAATTAATGATGTGCTAATTAATGATGTTTATGCTAATATTTCTAATATATTATGTTAAAGCTTATTTTAATACGAATACTATAATGATAATAATAATAATACTATAGTTAAAATAATGGTAATGCTAATGATATTGCAACTGTTAATGCTAAATCATAATGATAAACATAATGATAATTGATAATTGACTAATAAGTAACTAATAGTAATAACATTGAACAATAATAATGCTAATGGCAATGATAATACTAATGATAATGCTAATGACAATGCTAATGATAATGCTAATGACAATGCTAATGCTAATGGAAATGATAATATTAATGACAATGATAATGATAATGAAAATAATAATGCTAATGACAATGCTAATGAGAATGATAATGCTAATGATAATGATAATGATAAAGACAATGATAATATTAATAACAATGCTAATGATATTAATAATGATAATACTAATGACAAAGATTATGAAAATAATAATGCTAATGACAATGATAATGCTAATGAGAATGCTAATGATAATGCTAATGACAATGCTAATGCTAATGGCAATGATAATATTAATGACAATGATAATGATAATGAAAATAATAATGCTAATGACAATGCTAATGAGAATGATAATGCTAATGATAATGATAATGATAAAGACAATGATAATACTAATGAGAATGATAATTCTAATGACAATGATAATATTAATGACAATGCTAATGATATTAATAATGATAATACTAATGACAATGATAATGAAAATAATAATGCTAATGACAATGATAATGCTAATGACAATGATAATGCTAATGACAGTGATATTGATAATGACAATTATAATGATAATGCTAATAAGAAGGATAATGCTAATAATAATGATAATGATAATGCTAATGACAATGATAATGAGAATGAGAATAACAATGCTAATGATAATGATAATGCTAATGATAATGATATTGATAATGTTAATAAAAATGATAATGATAATGCTAATATAAATTGTAAGGCTAATGAAAATAATAATGAGAATGCTTATGTTAATGCTAATGATAATGATAATGCTATTAGCAATGCTGATGAAAATAATATTGCTAATTACAATGATAATGCTAATGCCAATGATAATGATAATGATAATACTAATGACAATGTTAATACTAATGATAATGCTAATGCCAATGATAATGCTTATGAGATAATGATAATGCTAATGAAAATAATGATGCTAATAATAATGATAATTCCAAATACAATGATAATGCTAATGACAATGTTAATAATAATAATAATAATAATGATAATGCTAATGACAATGACAATGCTAATATCAATGATAATTTTTATATTAATGATAATGCAAATTAGAATGATAATGCTAATGACAATTATAATACTAATGGAAATAATAATGCTTGATAATGTTAATACTGACAATGAAAAATAATAATAATATGATGAAAATTGTACAAAAATAAATATATAAAAAAAATAATGCAAAAATAAATAATAATAATTATTAATAATAATTAAATAAATAAATGAAAATAATAAATAATTAATAACTGTAAAAAAAAATATGAAAATTAAATAATAATACAAAAAAGAAAAAAATAAAAATAAAAAAAATAAATAAAATAATAATAAACATATTATAATATTAATAAATAAATTAAATACTAATAATAAATAAAATAAAAATATTTTAAGTAATACGATTAATGACGTAAATTTGATAAATTTTAATGAAATACAATTAAAAAAAAATATATATATGTATATACAGTCGAGTCTTGATAATTCGAAATTGCAGGGGGATTGAATTTCTTTTCAAAGGGAACAGAAATGTTTACGAATTATTGAGAATTTCGAATTATCGCAACTCGACTACGCCAAGTGTATACGAAATGCGGAACGATGTGGAAATCATGCAGCTATTATTATTATTATTATTTTTTATACTTGGTACCCATTGGGTACGAAGAGTATATTGACTTTGTGACAGCAGCAGCAAATGTATGTAACACACATAAGAAGGCGACCCATAAAATATATATATTTATATTCTGACTCAGGATCAATAGCAGAGTCGATTGAAGCATGTCCGTCTGTTCGTCTGTACGTCCTGTATCAACACACAGATCTCGGAGACTATTAGAGCTAGAGACTTCATTTTTTTTTTGCAAAGTGTTTGTAGTGTTTGCAGGCAGATCAAGTTTATTTTTGGATATTTGCCACGCCCCCCACCGCCTTCACAAATCGATGAAAAGCATTGAGAACACACTACTTCACTCATATCCAGTCAAGCTACAGGACTGAATTTTGTTATATAGTAAGAATATGTTTGTCTGGAAGTTGCGTAAAAATTTGGTACAGATCGGATAATTAACATGGAAGTTATACACAATTTCAAATACCAAAATTTCAGAGGCGTACGCTTGCTTGCTGCTCTCACCCCATACAACGGCAACATTTACTCAGTGTTTCTCACACTTGTGAAGAGCGTGGTTCAGTGGTTAGAGCGTTGAACTCGCGTGCATGAGGTCCGCGGTTCGATTCTCGAGGCGATTTTTTTTTTTACATTTTTTTTTTACATTTTTTTTTAAACTTTTTTTTTTAAATAAATATATAATATAACTTTGGGCACCGAGTATTTAATAGTCGGGCAAACTTCTTACTTGGTTTTTTTTTTTTATTTATTTTATTTTTTTTTTTTTTGTAGCATTTCCAAGAATTTAATGGATGTGTTCTATTTAAGTTTTTGACTCTTTCTGTTAAATAGATAGCCATAGCATATAGGAAATTCCTAATCAAATGTGATTTATGATGTTAGCCATAAAAATTGTTGTTGTTGTTGCTGCTATCATTGTTATTGAAAAAGAGATAAAAAGAAAATACATATATATATCGTACGATCGCATTTTATCGATTTTAATCGATGTTGCAAGTGGCGAACAAATTTTTAACTTTTAGTTAATGGCAAGCTCTACGTCAAGTTTCATTTTCTTAATTTTTCATAATTTTTTTTTTTTTTTATTATTTGTTTGTCATTCTTCAATAATAATTTTTTTTTTTTTTTTGCAATTTTTTTTTTTTTTTTTGCATTTGCTTTTGCTTTTGCTTGTGCTTTTGCTTTTAGCTATTGCCATCACTTTCATGCTCATTAGTAATGGGTTTGGCTGTTTGATTGATTCATCGTAGCAATGTTTTTTGAGCCTTATGCCTTATGTGCCTTGTGTGTGTGTGTGTTTATTACCACAATTTCTCAATAGCAAAGGGTGTGTGTGTTTTGCATGAAATGGTGGGGGAAAATTGTGCAGGAGGTCAGGGCCTGCTTGGTAACTTCAGTTGTTGGCCGCTTAATCGGTCATTGGGCCTTGTTATACAGCTCAATTATGGTCATTTGCCATGTGGCGCATGTGGTGCCAGTTCTTTATGCCACCCTTAACCTCTCTCTCTCTCTCTCTCTCTCTCACTGTCTCTCTCTGCTTGCTTTGCTTTCTCTATAACAACAACAACAATATACATAGACCCATGTTTGCCCCCCTCCACCCCCCCTTCCCACTACTACATCAATGGCAGACTCTTAAGCACCCTTCAATCCATTGGGCACTGGCAGAGACCAGAGACCAGAGGCAGAGACCAGAGGCAAAGCCTTGTCACGTGCAAAGCGGCAAAAAGCCTTTAATCGATTTGCCTTCTTCTTCAGCTGCTGCTGCTGCTACTGCTGCTACTGCTGCTACTGCTATTGCTGCTTCTTCTTTCTCTTTGTCGTTAGCTAAAAATGTTTGATACTAAAAATAAACGCTTAATGCAAAACGACAACAACAACAACAATAGCAAGCAGCTGTTAAAAAAAAAAAAATATTTTTTTTTTTTTTGTTAACGATTTTAAAACTCGATTGCAAAATGAAGTCAACAACAACAGGCAACAACAACAACAGGCAAGAAAATGCGGCCTAAAAATGAACATTTTCAATTTGTTTGCCTTACAGTCACAGTCACTTTTCTTACATGTCTTTCTCACTCTTTCTCTCTCTCTCTGTCTCTCTCTATGCAAGTGTCTGTGCGTGTGTGTATTTTGTATCTTGTTTGCATTTGCCATTACAGCAGAGACAAACAAAAACCAAAAAAAAACAAAGTACAACAACAAAACAAATAAAAACAAAAACAAAAGCCGATAAGTAAAAGCAGCTACAGATAAAAATCTATATAGACATATATATATATATATATATATATATATCTATATAATTTTAATAACTTTACATAAAATTTTGCCTATAAAAATATAAAGGGTTATGCTAAATGGTTGAATATTCCAAAAGCAGGGGCGTACATGGGTGAGGGGGGGGGGGGGGGCTATCAGACTTTTTGCCATTTCAAATTTCTTGCATTTATCTTTGCGTCATTTTGCGACATTTTGTAGCATTTTTTTTTTTTGGGATTTTTATTATGCTTTTCTTTAGACTTTCAAAATTGCTTGAAAGCTTCAAGAATTTTCTGCCTGCATAAGATTTTTATTTATTTATTTGATAAAATTAAATGCTTAATATATAATATATATATATATATATATATATATTTTTTTTTTATAGTATTTTCTGAAATTTTGAAATCATTTTTTTTTTTCAGAATTTTTTGTTAAATTTTTTTTTTTATATTTTATTTCACAATTTTCGATAAATTTCAGAATTTTTGAATAATTTTTTTTACATAATTTTTATTTGCTTTAATTTGAATTTTAGAATTTTCTTTTAATTTTATATAATATTTTTTAAAAATTTTAAATAAATTTCAGAATATTTGAAATATTTTTTTTTTTTTTAAATTTTATTTGTCTTAATTTGAATTTCAGAATTATCGTTAATTTTTTTTTTATTATTTTATGTAAATTATTTTTTAAATTTCAAAATTGTTGAATAATTTTTTTTAAGTGATTTTAATTTGCTTTAATTTGAATTTTAAAATTTTCGTTTAATTTTATAAAATATTTTTTAAAATTTTCAATAAATTTCAGAATATTTTAAATATTATTTTTCATGTTTTAATTTTATTTGCCTTAATTTAAATTTCAGAATTATCGTTAAATTTTTTTTATTATTATTTTATGTAAATTGTTTTTGAAATTTTAGAATAAAATAAAATTTTCAATAAATTTCAGAATATTTGAAATATTAGTTTTTTTTATAATTTTATTTGTCCTAATTTGAATGTAAGAATTTTCATTAAATTTTTTTTATTATTATTTTATGTAAATTATTTTTGAAATTTCAAAATTTTCAATAAATTTCAGAATGTTTTAAAATTTTTTTTTTTATAATTTACTTTAATTTGAATTTTGGAATTTTCATGTAATTTTATATAATATTTTTTACATTTTTTAAAATTAATTTAATTTTAATTTAAATTTCAAAATCTTGGAAATATTTTTTTTTTATAATTTTATTTGCCTTAAGTTCAGAATTATCGTTAAATTTTTTTTTTTTATTATTTTATGTAAAATTTAAATTTAAATTTTTTTTTGATAATTTTAGTTAAATTTGAAATTTCAAAATAATCAATAAATTTCAGAATATTTGAAATATTCTTTTTTTTTTATAATTTTATTTGCCTTAATTTAAAGTTCAGAATTTTGTTTAATTTTTTTAAATTTTTTTTTTAATTTTTGTTGAAATTTCAAAATTTTCAATAAATTTCAGAATTTTTTAAATATTTTTTTTTTTTATAATTTTATTTGTTCCAATTTGAATTTAAGAATTTTCGTTAAAATTTTTATAAATTTATTTCAAAATTATTTTTGAAATTACAGAATGTTTAATTCATTTTTATAATTTTATTTAAATTAATTTGAAAGTTTAGAACTTTGATAAAATTTTGTAATTTTATTTAAATTATTTGAAAATAATTTTAATTATTTTTTCTATTTTAATTAAAAAATGTTGCAAATTTTTGTTTACAATTTTTTTTTTGTTCAACAATTTTTTACACTTGGGGGAAAAAAATTTGAATAAACTTTTTCTTATTTTCTGTTGGAAATTTTTTATATAAATTAAAACTTTAAAACTATAATCAGTTTTTAAATAATTAATTAGTAATAAATCATATATATTTTAGATGTAGCTTTCTTTTAGCTTTTATGCTCTCGGAAATTTTTTTCAACATTCTTTATTTTTGTTTATTTTATTTATTTTTTGGCTAATTATTTAGTTGTTGTTGTTGTTTTTCTGTTTTTTTTGTTTTTGATTCTTTTTCTCTTTTGTATTTTTGTTATGCTCGTCAGCATTGTGAAGTGTTGCAGCTTATTAACGTTTAGTTAGCTAAACTTCCACAACCATGCCGCCACAGGCAATGGCACTGGCACTCCCCCTGCCCTGTCATCGACCATTTGCTGCTACAATCTACCCCTAGGCAGCTGACGTTGAGTTTTCTCTGCTTTTTCCTTTTGCCTTTTGCTTTTGCCATTGCTGCGGCTACTTGTTCTTCTTCTTCTTCATCATCATCGTTTTGAAGAGGCAAACTGAGAGAAGCTTGAACAAAATGCAAACATATTTAGCTACTTTTACTTAATTTAATTAACGTTCTTGCCGTTTGCCTGCTTGCCGTTTGCCACGCAATGTTGCGATGCCGACAAAAGCGTCGCTGTTGACGTCGATGTCGCAGCTGTCAGCTGTTCAAGTGCCGAAAAAAAAAGGGAAACAATAATAAAAAAAAAATTTCTTGCCTTATTCTTGGTATCCTGTGTGAGAAAGAGACAGATAGACAGTGAGAAAGAGAGAGAGAGAGAGAGAGAGAGAGAGAGATGAAATGAATGGCAGTCATAGAAAAATATTATTAGAAAGATTAAAGAAAAATATAAAATAAATCCTAGAAAAATACTAAAACCTGGAAAAACATGAAAAGGCAACAGAACAATGCAGGAAATATACTAAAAAAAATATATAATAAATACTAGATGAACACAGAAATTAAAGAGTAACAATGAAAAAGAAAAATACTAAAAAAAATACTAAAAACAAAAAAATACAATACTAAAATAAATACTAGAAATATATTATTCAACTCCAAAAAAGAAAGAAATCCTGCATAAAAATATTAAAAGAAATACTTTGAAAAAATACTATAAATGCTGAGAAAATACTAAAAAAAATACTGAAAAAATATTTAAAAAAAAAAATGCTAGAGAAAATTTATGAAAATTTTTACAATAATTATACTACAAAATGATTAAAAGAAGTCTAGAAAAATACTAAAAAAAATACTAGAAAAATACTAGATAAATTTTAAATGAAAAATACTAGAAAAGGATTAAACAAATACTAAAAAAAAAAAATCTGTATAAATATATTACAAAAATATTAATAATACAATTTGAAATATTAATAGGAAATTTTTGTAGATATAGAAAATAGAAAATACTTAAAAAATATTTTAAAAAAATAAAAATAAACCAATAATATATAAAATGAATACTAAAAAAATACTACAAAAGTACTACGAAGAAATACTAAAATAAATACCAAAATAAATACCAAAATAAATACTAACATTAAATGCTATCGAAATACTAGAAATATTAGGCAGAAATTTTATTGCTGGTAAAAAAAAAAAAAATTGCTGCTGCTGCTGGTAGAAAAATACTAAATAAAATACTGGAGAAATACTAGAAAAATACTAGATAAATTCTAAATGAAAAATACTAGAAAAGGATTAAACAAATACTAAAAAAAATATGTATAAATATATTACAAAAATATTAATAATACAATTTTAAATATATTTAAATATTTAAAATATTTAAAAAAAAACCAAAAATATATAAAATGAATACTAAAAATACTACAAAAGTACTACGAAAAAATACTAAAATAAATACCAAAATAAATACTAACATTAAATGCTATCGAGAAATACTAGAAATATTAGGCACATAAAATGCAGAAATTTTATTGCTGGTAAAAAAAAAAAAAAAAATTGTTGCTGCTGCTACACAAAAAAAAAAAGAAGAAATTGCGAAAGGGAAAAAAAGCTAAAAAAAAAATTTTATTAATACAAAAACAAACAAAATGCTGAGAGATGTGTGCTGCTGCTGCTGTTGCTGCTTCTACTTCTTCTTCTTTCACTGCTGTCTATGCCTTTACTGCTGCTGCTGCTGCTGCTGCTGCTGTTGAACGCTCTGCTACTTCTTGTGCTTCGTCTGCTTCTACAACTTTCATGTAGTGTGCAACCCTAAATGAAAAATTAAGCAACAACAAAATGACGAAGACGACGCCGAACATTGGCGTCAGCCTGTCCCTGTTCCTGTTTCCATAAAGTCTCCTCCTATAAATGCTCCATACGTACTCCTCGCTCTTTCTCTCTCTGTCTCTCTTTTGCCTCGTGTCCCTCTTCAACAGTCTCTGTCATTTTTGTCTCTGTCTTCTGTGCTTTAGCCTTGTCCTGTCCTGTCTTGTCCTGGCTTTCGTCCTGGTTTTCGTTTTCCTCTTTTCTTTTTTTCTTTTTCCTTTTCGTTTTTTTTTTTTTTGCTTTTGCTTCTCGCTTTGGAATGAAATCGAATTGTTGCGGCTGCCAGCGCAGCGCGTTCCTCTTGCTGCCGGGCAAGTAAGATGATGATGAAGAAGAAGAACGACAACAACAACAACAGCAAGATGATGGCGACGACGAAGAAGAAGAAGAAGCGGCAACAGCAACAGAATGACAACAACAACAACAACGACAACAACAAAACAGCGGCAAACAACAGTGGCAGCTACTGTCGCACAGTGGGCTAAATACAGCGAAACATTTATTCAAATTTTTCGACAGTAGAAAGTTGAAAGAAAGACGGAAAAAAATAAGACTAAAGGCAAAGGAAGCAAAGAAGGAAAGAAGATAATGAAAAGAAGAAGAAGAAGAAAAAAAAAATAATAAAGTTAACAACAGAAAGATAAAAATGTGAGTGGAAAGCAGAAGAAAGAGAAGAAAGAATGAAGAATCATGAAAAATGATGATGAAAGGGAAAAGAAGGAAAGCAGATGGAAAGTTGGAGAAAGAAACAATAAGAAGAAGAAGAAAGGAAGAAGAAATATAGTAAAAGAATAGAAGAATATCAAGAAGAGAAGAAGAAAGAAGAATGAGAAAAGAAAGTGAAAGAATTCACTTGATTAAGAAGGAGAATTTCCCTTCTCTTAAGAAGGAAAAATGATTAAAAACCAAAGATGAAAGATAATTGAAACAAAAAAAAAAAAAACGAAGAAAAAATATGAATAAGTGTCGAAGAATTGTGAAAGAGGAAGAAGAGAAAAAGAAAGATTATAAAGTATGGAGGAAGAGGAAAATTAAAAGGATAAAAAAATGTCACAAAAATAGAAGAAAAAAAAACTTGGAAAAAAAACTAGGAAAAAAGAAAAAAAAATACCAAAAAAAAAAATAGGAAAAAAATATATAAATTTATTAGGTCATAAAAATGCAACAGATTCTTCAAGCATATATAAGCTTATAAATATATATATGTATATATATTTTTTTTTCTATATAAGAAAAAGAATTGTGAAAGAGGAAGAAAAACAGAACAGAAAGATTAAGAAGTACGCAGGAAGAGAAAGACTAAGAGGAAAAAAAAATATCACAAAAATAGAAGAAAAAAAAATTAGGAAAAAAAAAGGAAAAAAAAAACTAGAAAAAAAAACTAGAAAAAAAAAAATAAAAATTTATTAGGTCATAAAAATGCAACAGATTGTTCAAGCATATATAAGCTCATATATATATATATATTTTTTTTTTCTATAATCCAAAATCAAAAAAAAAAAAATATAATTAAAAAAAAAAAAGTATGTTTAAGTTTAAGAGGAAAAAATGTATGTTTTGTGCCCACTGTGAACACGTAGATCGTGAAGCGAAAACTCGAAATTCAGTTTGCCAGCGGCTCAATGCCAAGCCAAGGGTGCGGCATGCAGACATCAGGCGTGCGGCAATGTGTGGCCTGGCGCCATAAGTGAACATAGTCAGGGTATAACAGCAGTAGTCAGTAGGCGTAATCATGGAGGAGGGGTGTGTGAGGGGGGGTTGGTCTACGGCGTCAGACGGTAGGCAGGGTGCGAATGCAAAGGCAAAGGGCGAAGGGTGTAGAGTAGCTGCTGTTCTTGCTGTTGTTGTTGTTGTTGTTGTTGTTGTCGATGTGTGTTTTGGTGTTGAACGTCGATGCTCATCGTGTGCGCGCCACTGTATGCCATACACAAGGGTGGCCGTACAATTTTTTTGGGCGTATGGCGGCGGTGCTATATGGGTGTGGATTGTGGGCTATGAGCTGTGGGACTAAAAGTTCTACGTATATTTTTGGTGAGGCAACGAAACGAAGACACGACAACCGCAAGAGATTTAACGACCAATAAAGAACAACGCAATGTTATTTAAGGACGCTGAAGGGATTCATACGAGAGAGAGACAAAGAGCGAAAGAGAGAGAGAGAGAGAGAGAGAGAGAACAGTAGTAGCTTTTTCTTGGCTAGCGCAGACAGCACAGACGTCACAGTCGTCGCCACAGTCATCGTCAATGGCAAAGCAAGGCATGGAGCATGGAGCAAGAAGAAACGCGCCGGACTCGCATTATGTGTAACCGGTAGCCATTTCAACGGCTGTTTGATTGCTCCCGTCTCTCCCTCTCTCTATCTTTCACTCATTTACTGTAGATGTGTGAGTGTGGGTGGGGGGGGGGGGGGCACCTGGTTCGAGGCGTGACACATTTATGGACATTGCCACGTTTTGTCGTTACGTGGCAGAAACAGATGAAAAACTTTCGCTTTATTTTATGTTTTGTTGCCGTTGTTGTTGTTGTTGTTTTTTTTTTTTTTTGGCTGCTGTTGTAGCAACTTCATTAACATCATTATCCTGGCACCTCTTGGGGGTGTGGCAACCCCCAAAGTCTACTATGCACTGCAAAAAAAAAAAACTGCATAGTTCTTTAAACACTTTTAGCGCGCAAAACAAACACACAGAAAAAAAAAACGTATACATTTTTTTTTACTTTTTTTTTTTTTGGTTGATTTTTTTTTTTTGGTGATAAAATCGAATCAAGTTCGCACAGTGACTTTTGCCTCAAGCGCCATGGGAACGAAGTTGTAGGTGCAGAGAGTAATGGCGGGCATGGTAGAGGTTACGGAACATTGCAGAAGCTTTGGAGTTTAGTGGGCGGCATTTTTGTTGCTGTGGATGCTTGCATGGTGCTAAGGGGGGGGAAAGCGACTCTAATAGGAGCAGCTGTGCGGGGCGTGTAACGGTAAATTACGTTGACGACAAATGTCGAAGCAGCAGAAAAAAATAAAATAAAAAAAAAAAAAAATTGAAATAAATGTTGGAAAATATGCGACATACAGACACGCTGCTGCAAATGTTGCTAATGCTACGAAATAAAAATATTACATTTTTTAACAGCTGGAAAAATTACAAAAAAAAAAAATAAAAACTATAAATATTTAATAAA
>JBAMBR010002881.1:0-14470 GCA_037044475.1 Zaprionus obscuricornis
ACACAGGTTGCCTACCAACAGGGTATGCAACAACAAAATACAAATAAACGCGAAAGTTCAAAGTGTGCTGTTTGTAACGGAGAGCGACTCCCATTGGAAAAATTCGACAGCTTCCTAAAAATGGATGTCAAAAAGGGGTAGGACCACGCAAAAATATGTAACATATGTTATTGCTGCTTGAAGTCACACAAGGGTCAATGCACAAAGAGAGAACAATGCAAAATAAACAACTTTGAAAAACACACCTTATTACACAAGACCCAAACAACAACGCAACAAGTGCCAACATGTCAATTTAGTGGATGCGTCCAGGAATTTTCAAAAAAGGTTCTTCCTAAAATACTGCCTGTGACGATAATCGGAATTACGGGAGCGAAGGAAATCTTGACGTTTCTTGACGACGGTAGTACTGCTACAATTCTGGAAATGAGTGTTGCACGCGACGTGGGAATTAAAGGCACTGAGCTTTTTGTTTTGGGGGGACTGGCGGAGTCTTCCGATATGAGCAAACAGCCGAAATTGCAAACATAAATATAAGCGGTGGCAGCAAATCATATTAAATGGCAAACGTACATAAAATCGACGATCTAAATTTATCATCACAAAACATAAACTACAGCGAAATTCAAGCACAATATCCGTATGCAAAAATGGGAAAACTGCATAGTTTGGAAAATATTCAGCCGGTGCTAATCATTGGACAACAGCATGCACATTTGATTTCATCCCAGGCAGTCATTAACCCAAATGGCAAGGGGCCAGTCATGTCGAAAACAAAACTAGGAAGGGTTATGCATGGACCAACCAAAGCAAAACTGAAGAGACCCAATTTTACATGCTGTCAAGTAACTGATTAAAAGCATCAAGAAATGCTGAAAGACCAATTTACCTTGGATGGATTTGGGGGTCAATTTCAAATTAACTTACCATGGAAAACCGACAAAGTATGCTTACCGGAGAGTCGTCCTATGGCAGAGCAAAGGCTGAGGTGTCTGGAGCGAAAATTACTGAGGGATCAAGAGATGGCCACTGCATACAAAATGAAATTGACAAACTCTTAAAAAATGGATACGCAGTAAAAATAAAAAACCCAGATGTACTTAAATCACCAAAACTATGGTATCTACCGCATTTTGATGTACTAAATGCAAATTTTTTTTTTTTATATGTGTTTTTATTTGTTGAATCTTCTCAATGTATAGAGTCTAACAACAAGTTTACTGTAAGTTGGAGTTACTTCTAAGGCGGTTTGTTGTATTGAGCGATCTTGCAAGTTCGTTTGCACGGACAATTTAGCATGGTAAGTGCGTTGCAAGTGATAAATTTCCGATTTAACAAGGGGTATGCCAAGGACTTGGTGTATATGTATTGCGGATGTACCATGGTGCGGCAGTTATCATTCGTAGAATTTATGATTGTGCTCTCTGGATGAGTTCTATGTTGCTTCTGCTTGCATTGCCCCATAGCTCGCATCCATATTTCCAAGTTGGTTTGAAGATTGAGTTATATATCAGAACCTTGTAGTCAAGGCTGAGGGAGATTTCGGGTTGATAAGCCAGTGGAGTCGGTTGGCTTTTAGCTTCATATGCTGGCGCTTAGTTTCAATATGACGCCTCCACTTGGCGACGATTCAAGTGGACACCTAAGTAGGTTACTTCATGCACTGATGGGACTGGTATGTTGTTTAAAGTCAACTGCGGACAATTCATTCGATTAAGGGTGAATGTCACGTGTTTACACTTTTCCTCATTGACCTTAAATGCGCCAATCGGCCAGTCATTTTTCGATGTCTCTAAGGTGAAGGGCAAGTTTCATAGATGCAGAATTTAGGCATTTTGAGCCCGATAATATTGCAGTGTCGTCAGCAAATGTTGATATTACCGTGTTTACGTTTGTGGGAATATCTGATGTATATAATAGATAGAGGTTGGGTCCCAGAACACTGCCTTGTGGCACTCCAGCTCGAAATATCGTATTCATCCGTCTCAAAGGTTTTGTACTTCACTTGAAAAATTCTATTTGTCAAATATGATTCAAGCAGATTGTGCGTGCTTTGTGGTAAATTTAATTTAATTTTGTGGACTAGTCCCTCTAGCCAAACTCGATCAAAGGCCTGCGAGATGTCCAGGAATATAGCCGAACAGTAGTCACAGATTTCGAACGCCGTTTGGATTTTAGAAGTTATCCAATTCACTTGTTCAATAGTTCCATGCTTCTCGCGAAATCTTAATTGGTGAGATGGTATACTGTTGTTATGTGAGAGAAAATGGTGCAAGAGATGGAGTAGCGTGTGAAGAAGTCTCAGGCCGGGGTACAGATCTCAGTCTGATCAGGGCCGCCTTACAAGAGAATTTGTAAGTCGCCGAGACGCCAGCGACATTAGGCACCTCGGGACTACCCTAACTTAAACCGTCCGCTACCACTCACACAATACCCTCTGCCGCCAAGGCGTTATTCTCTCCCCTCGTTGGTGCCTCGACCGGTAAGGGCCCACGCCTCGTCCACGGCGTCTACTCTTCCCTATCTAAGTCAGAACACTTAGACGGTAGAAACCAAGCCTTCGCGTCTACTCTTCCGTACCTAAGTCAGAACACTTAGGCGGTAGGAACCAAGCCTTCGCCTCTGACACCCATCATACGCTGTCTAAGGTTAGGTTTACACTGGTGTCCACCGCGTATTACCACCGCCCTTCCTATCACCACTGTCGTCCGTCTAGTCGCATATGCCCGCGCCTACTCTGTTTTTTTACGAAGTCGACACGTGCCGACACATACGCGCACTAATAACTCTAACGCCAGTGATTTATTCGACTCGCCGAATAAATGAATCAAGGGGAAATAATAATTATCTGATAAGAAAAAGACAAATGAAAAGGCACTCACTTCAAATTTACTCTATTTTTATTTCTTTCTTTTCTTTCCCTTTTTTTATAAATTGTCCACTTCAAACGTGTGTCTCCCTTGGGCTCTCAAACACTAGAGGCCGACCGTCGGCTTGCGCGTTCTCCATGAAGCCCTTTTTGGCACTCACCACAGCGAAAGCTCGTGGTGAGTTTGCTGATCTCTTACGCTCTCTCTCTCCCGCTTACAATTTTTCTAACTTAAAATCTACTGAGGCCGCCAGGTGGCGAGCCTCTTACGTATTGCGGCTGCCGCAGCTGTCCTTCGGCGCTTGTTGTCGCAGCTCTGACGCCAGCAACGACAACAGTTGAGCGTTGGAGGCGCTCGCGTCACAAGCGCTTTCTCGAAAAGTTTAGATAAGCATGGAAGAAGACTGGGTTTTGTCCTTTCCAGGCTTAGGTATCATTATTATTACTGATTTTTTCCATCGTTTTGGGAAGTGGCCGCACTTGCCTATGGCGTTAAACAATAAGCAAATGTGCTGGATAGCACACAATGGAAGTTCCTTAATCATTTGCGGTGTTATTTGATCGTATCCTAGCGTCTTTTTTGGCTTTAGATTCTCTTTAATCACCTTAGATATATCCTGGAAACGGAAAGATAAGGGTATTTCTGGATGTAAAAGTGGTAGTGGGGGAAGTGTAACTGTGTTACATGCTGGGTTTGGCCTAAATACTTCCGCTAGGTGGTCTGCAAAAACGATGGCTTTTCTTCATCGCTGCGGGCCCAGGATCCATTTTGTTTTCTTAAAGGCAAATCAGCTTCCATTGGTGGGCATATTGAAGACTCGGCTTTCCATAAGGGAAACTTAGTACTGTTTGGTGATAACTGTTCTATGTATGATCGCTTGGGTTTTCGTTCTTCTATTTTTAGGGATCTTCTAAGTTCACGGGTGGCTGATGTCAGTCGTAACTTCGCAGCTGGTGATCTATGAACTTGCCATTCTCTGCGGAGGCGTCGCTTTTCTGTTACGAGTTGTTCAATGTGCCTATTTGGTATTTTGTGTGTTGAAGGGGATGATATTGTTTTTGTAGTAGCCACCTTTGTCGCTGCAGTAATAAGAGTTTCCAGTATGTATACAGTTGCTTCGATGTCTGTCGCATCATTAAGCAGTGGGCTAAGATTGATGTGTGAGCCTATGTATTTTTTATATTTTAGCCAGTTCTTTTTGTAGTTAAAAAGATCGAATCGATTCAAATTTGGGGTTGTTGAGATAGATGGTGTACTGGTGAGTGATCGGATGACAAGTCGTTTAAGGCCTCAGCCCGAATTAGGTTCCTTGGAACTTTTCTGGTTATAGCAAAGTAGATGAGATCAGGCAGTTTTGTTTGGATCTGCTGGCCAGTATGTAGGTCTACCCGTGGAACAAAAATCCAGCTTGTTTGCAGGTTGAATTATAGTATTATATAGGTGCCTGCCCTTTGGGTTGATGAGCCGAGATCCCCAACCGTTGTAGTCACCAGCTGCTATCTAAAGCGTTAAAAAAATCCACAAAATCTTTTTCGGTGATTGAAAATCGAGGTGGGCAGTATACAGCAGTTATATTTAGAGAGCCGATATGTGTTTGCATACATATGGTTGTTGCTTGTAGATAGTTTGTAGAAAAACCTGGCATGGAATGGTGCATAATCCGGTGCCTGATTAGTATACCAGTTCCCCCGTGAGCCTTACCATCGGGATGATTTGTTGCATAGAAAATGTAGTGGGGAAATGAAATAAAATTTTTGTTGGTAATATGAGTTTCAGACAGAAGCATTACGTCAATGTCACTATTAATTAAAAACTGTTCCAATTCATGTTTGTGTTGTGAGAGGCCGTTTGCATTCCAGAAACATATTTTTAAGGTGGTCATTTAAATAGATGTTTGTTTTAAGAGAGCTTCCAGCATGCGATTTTGATTGTGCATAAGGTTTCTTATATCATTTTGCATGCTTACCATTAAGCTTATTAGTGTTGAAAGCATTCCTTCAATGCCTATGGATTCTTGCGGGTTTTGTTCAAGATATTTTAGGGTGCGTCTAATTGCGTTGGCGAAAGAGACACCCGGTAGTGTCAATGATGGCTTGAATGTTTGAGGTGTTTGGTGAGGACGCACATGGGATATTTTGTTGGCAATACGAGTTTTTAGCTCTTTATAGATGGGGCATCCTCTATAGTTGGCCGTATGGTTTCCGTTACAATTGCTACATTTTCTAATTGATTTGTCGTTTTTCTTGGCAAGGCAAGCGGCGGTTAAATTCAGATCCCCGCATATTACGCAGACCGGTCGCAGTGTACAATAAGCCTGAGTATGGCCATACTCTTGACAATTTGAACACTGTACAGGCCCGTTTCGTTTGTGCGGCTCCTCCACTGTGATCCTACGATGAAGCAAGAATTGTAGTTTATAAATGGGATGAACTGAGTTTTTCTTTACTAGTGTGCTATCGGGGCTAAGCTCAACCTTAAACATTGGCTGCGGGACCTTTGCTCTGTTCAAAATATTTATAATTGATTTTACTTCAAATCCTTGTTCATTAAGCCCGTCCGCTACATCAACAACCGGCACCGTTGGTTCAATTCCTTTTATCACAACTTGGAGCCCTTTACTGCTCCTTAGTTGGTAGGTGTAATAGCTGATGCTCATTGAGTCTAAATATTTAGTGACAATGCGATAGTTATCAACATTATTTATTTGCAGTTTGGTTTCATTTATATTTCCTTTTTTTTTTGTTACAAAGAAGTTGCCTTTGCCGATATGCTTTGCTAAATTTTCCCCCAAAACATTACTATTTTGCTCACGAAAATAGGCGGCGGTTTAACAGGCTTGGGGGTGATCACAGTAGATTCGACATCTTCATTATCCCCCAGAATAGCAAATCGATTTTCAAACAGTTTTTCGTCTCGTATTTTTTCAGTGGCAGTTTTTGTTATTTTCTTTGCATTCGAGTCTCGATTATCTTTGGGGCTTAATTTTCGTTTGCATTCGTTGCGGAGAGGAAGAGACGCACTTTTCGTTATCTTCCTTTTGCTTTATTCTTGGTAGCGACGGCGAGCAAGATCGCGCTCTGCTATCTGCTATGGACGCAAGGTTGTTTGTTGGGTTAGGGGTGATTGACCCCGGCTGTTGAGACACGAAACTTAAGTACGCGTTGTTTCGTTGTAGAGAGAGTCGGCGGACGACTTGCTCACGTTGGCGCTGACGCCGGACGTCGTTTTCACTTATGACTTGATTGATTCGCTCTTAATTAAATTTATTTATTTTTTATTTAATTTCTTTTTTTGTATATTTAGATTATACAAAAATAAAATTAGTATTTTTGTACGACTACACATCGCGCTAAGCGTCCTTTCGCTAAAGAATTTTAGTTTATCAGTTTAGATTCACTTCACTTCTATTTTTTGTATAGTTTTTTCCTGAACTCAAGTAAAACACGTCCGCCACGCTCAAGCACTCAAGTATAAATGCAAATAAGCCGGGAAAGATCAGATTAGTCTTTGATGCAGCTACCGAAAGTAATGGGACATCGTTGAATAAAAATCTACTCACCGGACCAGATTGGCTAACCTCAATATTTGGAGTGTTACTTAGGTTCCGAATACACCCAATAGCATTTGCTGCGGATATTAAAGAAATGTTTAACCGAGTACGAATTGCAGATGAGGATGCTGTAGCCCAATGTTTCTTATGGCGAGATTTACAAACGCAAAAACATCCAGATATATATTAGATGAAGGCCATGCTTTTTGGTACCAGTTCCTCGTCATTTGCTGCACAATTTGTAAAAAACCATAATGCAGAGCTTTATAGGGACTCGAATCCAGATGCAGCTGATGCAATCACAAAAAATCATTATGTGGATGATTACCTCGATTCAAAACCTACTGTTGGGAAAGCAGTTAACATAATAAAATCTGTAATTAAAATTCATTCAGAGGCAAACTTTGATATCAGAAACTTCCGTAAATACCGATTCACTTACAAAGTCCAAAAAGCAATATACAATTCGGAGGCAAAGCAGAAACCTCGCAAAAAATCCTGAGCATCGTTTGGGATGCAAAGCGGGACATTTTTACATTTTCAACAGCTACAATGCATAGCATTAAAGATGAAGTTCTGAATGGAACACACTTGCCTACAAAGCGCAAAATCCTGGCTGCTTTAAACTCTGTGTATGACCCACTCGGATTAGTAACCCCCGTAACCATTAAAGGTCGCATAGTCATGGAATCCGGAATAAAGTGGGATGACGTCATCAAAGGAGACGCAGTAAATAAGTGGAAAGATTAAATAACGGAGCTGAAGCAACGAGTTCAGATCGGCATACCAAGCTGCTCCCTACAAAACAGCTTGGCAAAAAAGGTCGACTTACATGTATTATGTGACGCAAGCAGTAAGGTGTTGAAATTGTAATCTAAATATAACTATATGGCAGCACTGTATTTCTGTATCCTCTAAATATGTACTCTTATACTCAGAGAGAGATTAAATTGAAGTTCTCTCTCTTTAGCTTTATTATTGTAACTTATATTCTTAAATAAAACGAATATAGTCGGTAACGATCTGCCAAACAAACCACATGTCTGTACTTAATTTCCAACAATAGGTTATGGGCCCAGATCACAAAATACTGCGGAAGTCTGTAAATTAAAAACACTGTGTTTATCTTTGTCAATAAGTGTAAAATAAAAAAGGGAAAATAAAAATAAATAAAATTGACAAAATGAGTCTGCCAACGCAAATAGAGAAACTTGGAGAAGGCAACTATGACGTATGGAGCGTGTCCATGAGAAGTGTTTTAATTATGACTGATCTGTGGCATGTGGTTGGAGGATTGTGTAGTAAACCAGAAGAACCAGTGGCTGCGGAAAAATGGGATTATGCAGATCAAAAGGCATTGTCGAGCATGCTATTAAACTTAAGTCCGACTCAAAGGTTGCATGTAAAACATTGTGATACGGCATTAAACACGTGGAACACTTTAAAAGGTATTCATATGCCTGGCGGTTCAACAAAAAAAAATGACCTTATATCAAGAACTAGTGCGCTTGGAAATGAAAGAAAGTGATAAAGTGAGTTATCATGTATACAAATTTTGCGATATTACTAACAAGTTGGCTGAATTGGACATTAAATTAAATGACGATTTAAAAGTAGTAATGCTTCTAACAAGCTTACCAAATTCGTATGACAATTTTGTTGTAGCAATAAAAACTCGTGATACAATGCCAACGTTCGAAACAGTTAAGTCGAAACTTCTGGAAGAAGGAATTCGCAAAACACAAAAAGAAGAACGCGCAACTCAGGCTGTATACGCACATAGCAATGTTAAAAGTAACGGAGAACAAAATCAAAGCGAGAATAACGGCGCCAGCAATAAAGACAAGAAAAGATTCAGTGGGAAAAACAAAAACAAAACTTCGTTTCAAGGCAAATGTTACAATTGCCAGAAGCCTGGCCATCGTGCAAGCGAGTGTCGCAAAAAACAAGCAAAAAATTCCGAAAGAGAAGAAGAAAGCAAAATCGCCAATAATTGTCTCATGCACTCTTGTAACAGAGCTGCCAACCTGAGTGAAAATGTTTGGTGTGTAGATAGTGGCGCAACCTCGCATATGTGTTGCAAAAAAGAACTGTTCTCGAACTATACCGAAAAGAAAACAATGATCATGTTAGCAGCAGAAAAATACGTTGAATTACCCGGTTTCGGTAAAGTAACCTTAAAAATAAACAATATCAATATTACGCTGCAGGAAGTCCTCTTTGTGCCTGATTTGGCGATGAATTTTCTGTCCGTGAGCAAAGCAGCAAAATTCAATAATTTTACAACTTTTGGTAAAGACAATGCGTACATAAAGAATGAAAAAGGTGAAATAATGTTAAAAGCTTCATTGGAAAATAATTTGTACCTATTCAAAACGACTCAAGAACTAAGCGCAATTTATATGTTGAACGAAAACGCGGCAAAGTGGCATAATAGGTTTGGACACTTAAACTTTCAAAGTCTAAAGAAGCTAAAGAATGAAAATCTAGTAATTGGATTAAATTTTGACAATTCGTGTGCGGAAATTAATTGCGATACGTGTAACAAAGCGAAAATTTGTGCATTACCTTTTCCAAAAAAGGCTGATCGCAAATCAAAAGACTTATTGGAACTGATACATTCGGACGTGTGCGGGCCAATGAATGTAAATTCGTTAGGCGGAAATCGTTATTTTGTTTCCTTTATAGATGATTACTCGCGAAAAATATTCACCTACCTTATGCGGTCAAAAAGCGAAGTCTTCGAAAAATTTAAAATGTACAAGAACTATGTAGAATGTCAAACCGGTAAAAAGATTAAAGCTATACGCAGTGACAACGGCACGGAATATGTCAACATCGAATTTAATCAGTACTTGATTCAATGTGGAATAAAGAGACAATTAACCGTCGTGTATACTCCTCAGCAAAACGGCGTTGCTGAATGCGCGAACCGTACTTTGGTTGAAATGGCTAAAAGTTTATTGATTCATGCAAACTTGGGTGAATTTCTGTGGGCTGAAGCAATCCAAACAGCCTCATATCTAAGGAATAGGTGCCCATCTCGTTCTCTGGAAGGGCGCACATCAATTTGAAGTGTCGAAAAACAGAAAACCATCGGTCAAACATCTAAGAATTTTCGGCTCACGAGTATTTGCTATGGAAAAACCAAAACAAGCTAAATTCCAAGCAAAAGGGAAGGAGTACATCTTTGTCGGCTACTCTTTCACAGCAAAAGCTTACCGGCTGTACGATAAAGAGAAGCGAACCGTGATCGAACGCCGAGATGTAAAATTCGTAGAAGGTGAGTTTTCATCCAAAATTAAAGAACCAAATGAAGACAATTTGCTAAATGACTTTGTGAGTCATATCATTTGTTTCAAGCCAACTCTAGAACCTCTAGAAACCGAATCAACTCCAGTCCAGCAAAGCAGTGACAGTGAAGACACATTTGCAAGTGCAGAAGATCACACCGAAGCAGAAGATGACATCGAAGAAGAAGACGACAATAGTACAGATGAAAACGATATAGCAGAAAACAACCCTCAGCCACAAAAAAGACCTGGTGGACCTAAAATTGTGCATACAGGTCAACCCGGCAGGCCCAGAAACAACTATCTAAACAACATGAACGATCCAGAAGACACAGATACACCGCAATCTGCAAACGAAGCGTTGAATGGAGAATATAAACATGAATGGCAGAAATCGATGCAGTCAGAGTATGACGCTTTGATAAAGAATGACACATGGTCATTGGTGGACTTGCCAGTTGGAGCAAAAGCTATAGGTTCAAAATGGGTATATCGTATATAGAAAAACAAGGATGGTGAAATTGACCGTTTTAAATCCAGATTGGTTGCCAAAGGTTGTGGACAGCAACTCGGCATCAATTACTGGGAAACGTATTCTCCTGTTATCCGGTATGAGACGATCAGAATGCTTTTTGCAATTGCTGCTGAAAAACAACTTCAAATGCATGAAGTGGATATATCCAACGCTTACCTCAACAGCAAACTTAAGGAAGATATATATATAAAACAACCACAGTTTTTCGTCGATAAGCAGAGCCCCAACAAGGTTTTAAAACTAAAAAAGGCAATCTACGGACTTAAGCAGTCCGGGCGTCTGTGGAATGATACACTCAATGCAGTTCTACAGAGTATGGGATTCAAAAGAAGCCAGTATGAGTCATGTCTTTACTTCAAAAACAATAATCAGCGTTTCAGTTACATAGCAGTCTACGTAGATGACTTAATCATAATTTGCCCAGACGAAAAAGAGATCGATGACATCAAAGGAGAAATCTCAACATTTTTTGACATGAAAGACCAGGGTCAACTAAGCTACTTCCTTGGTATGGAAATAAGTCGGCCACATCCCCAAGGACCAATATATCTATGCCAAAGGAGTTATATATTAAACCTGTTAAAAATGTATGGTATGCAGAATTGTCGACCAGTGGCTACACCATTAGATCCAGGCTTTCAGGTCGACTGCATTAGCGAGAAATGCAATAAAGTAAATGTTACGCATTTTCAATCACTAATTGGTTCGATGTTGTATTTAGCGATTGTGAGCAGACCAGACATTATTCACGCCGTCAATAAGCTGTCGCAACGTAATACAAACCCACATGAAGAACATGAGAAAGCGGCCAAACATATCTTGCGTTACTCTCTGGGACAATCAACCTCAGTATTGTGTACCAGAAGTCTGACAAACCTGTCCAAGGATATACGGATGCAGATTGGGCCAATGACAAAATTGATCGAAAGTCCTATTCGGGATATGCCTTCTACTTGGGAGGCAGCGTCTTCCCATGGTGTTCGTCCAAGCAAAGTGTTGTTGCGCAGAGCAGCACCGAGGCTGAGTATATTGCCTTATCAACCGCCGCTCGAGAGGCAATATATATCAAGAAATTGCTTAAGGAAATTGGATGGCAAGATGAAAATCCTATCACCATTTTTTGCGATAACATCAGCGCCCATCATATTGCACAAAATCCAATTAATCATAAAAGAACAAAGCATATTGACATAAAATTTCATTTTATAAGAGAAAAAGTTAATGATAACGAGATTTACATTAAGTATGTTAATTCAAAGAGCAATGTAGCAGATCTTTTTACTAAATGTTTAAATAAGCAAAAGCATTGTAGTTTTGTAGATCTTCTAAAGCTTTTATAAGACAAAAATTTTTTGAATAAGAAAAAGCACTGTGGCTTTCAGATCTATTTAAGTTTAAATTAAATGAAATTGTTTTTTGAAGAAAATACTTATATTAATTATGTTTTGAATAAGAAAAAGCACTGTGGCTTTTAGATCAATTTAAGTTTAAATGAAATGAAATTGTTCCTTTTTGAAGAAATACTTATATTTATATTAAGCAAAAGTGTTGAAATTGTAATCTAAATATAACTATATGGCAGCACTGTATTTCTGTATCCTCTAAATATGTACTCTTATACTCAGAGAGAGATTAAATTGAAGTTCTCTCTCTTTAGCTTTATTATTGTAACTTATATTCTTAAATAAAACGAATATAGTCGGTAACGATCTGCCAAACCAACCACATGTCTGTACTTAATTTCCAACAATAACTAAAAATTATATTTCTACATTCAAATAATAATAAAGAGTAGAATAAAAATCAACAAGTTAAAGGAAAACAAAGAAAAGAGGAAAAGATACATAATACATGTATATTATATATACAGTGGCGAGCACAAGTGGATACATGTTTACTACTTTTGAGCATTTATTCCTGTAAAATCTGTTAAAATGCATCGATCAATGTGATTTTTTCTTTATTCTACTCTTTATTATTATTTGAATGTAGAAATATAATTTTTAGTTATTGTTGGAAATTAAGTACAGACATGTGGTTGGTTTGGCAGATCGTTACCGACTATATTCGTTTTATTTAAGAATATAAGTTACAATAATAAAGCTAAAGAGAGAGAACTTCAATTTAATCTCTCTCTGAGTATAAGAGTACATATTTAGAGGATACAGAAATACAGTGCTGCCATATAGTTATATTTAGATTACAATTTCAACACTTTTGCTTAATATAAATATAAGTATTTCTTCAAAAAGGAACAATTTCATTTCATTTAAACTTAAATTGATCTAAAAGCCACAGTGCTTTTTCTTATTCAAAACATAATTAATATAAGTATTTTCTTCAAAAAACAATTTCATTTAATTTAAACTTAAATAGATCTGAAAGCCACAGTGCTTTTTCTTATTCAAAAAATTTTTGTCTTATAAAAGCTTTAGAAGATCTACAAAACTACAATGCTTTTGCTTATTTAAACATTTAGTAAAAAGATCTGCTACATTGCTCTTTGAATTAACATACTTAATGTAAATCTCGTTATCATTAACTTTTTCTCTTATAAAATGAAATTTTATGTCAATATGCTTTGTTCTTTTATGATTAATTGGATTTTGTGCAATATGATGGGCGCTGATGTTATCGCAAAAAATGGTGATAGGATTTTCATCTTGCCATCCAATTTCCTTAAGCAATTTCTTGATATATATTGCCTCTCGAGCGGCGGTTGATAAGGCAATATACTCAGCCTCGGTGCTGCTCTGCGCAACAACACTTTGCTTGGACGAACACCATGGGAAGACGCTGCCTCCCAAGTAGAAGGCATATCCCGAATAGGACTTTCGATCAATTTTGTCATTGGCCCAATCTGCATCCGTATATCCTTGGACAGGTTTGTCAGACTTCTGGTACACAATACTGAGGTTGATTGTCCCAGAGAGATAACGCAAGATATGTTTGGCCGCTTTCTCATGTTCTTCATGTGGGTTTGTATTACGTTGCGACAGCTTATTGACGGCGTGAATAATGTCTGGTCTGCTCACAATCGCTAAATACAACATCGAACCAATTAGTGATTGAAAATGCGTAACATTTACTTTATTGCATTTCTCGCTAATGCAGTCGACCTGAAAGCCTGGATCTAATGGTGTAGCCACTGGTCGACAATTCTGCATACCATACATTTTTAACAGGTTTAATATATAATTCCTTTGGCATAGATATATTGGTCCTTGGGGATGTGGTCGACTTATTTCCATACCAAGGAAGTAGCTTATTTGACCCTGGTCTTTCATGTCAAAAAATGTTGAGATTTCTCCTTTGATGTCATCGATCTCTTTTTCGTCTGGTCAAATTATGATTAAGTCATCTACGTAGACTGCTATGTAACTGAAACGCTGATTATTGTTTTTGAAGTAAAGACATGACTCATACTGGCTTCTTTTGAATCCCATACTCTGTAGAACTGCATTGAGTGTATCATTCCACAGACGCCCAGACTGCTTAAGTCCGTAGATTGCCTTTTTTAGTTTTAAAACCTTGTTGGGGCTCTGCTTATCGACAAAAAACTGTGGTTGTTTTATATATATATCTTCCTTAAGTTTGCTGTTGAGGGAAGCGTTGGATATATCCACTTCATGCATTTGAAGTTGTTTTTCAGCAGCAATTACAAAAAGCATTCTGATCGTCTCATACCGGATAACAGGAGAATACGTTTCCCAGTAATTGATGCCGAGTTGCTGTCCACAACCTTTGGCAACCAATCTAGATTTAAAACGGTCAATTTCACCATCCTTGTTTTTCTTTATACGATATACCCATTTTGAACCTATAGCTTTTGCTCCAACTGGCAAGTCCACCAATGACCATGTGTCATTCTTTATCAAAGCGTCATACTCTGACTGCATCGATTTCTGCCATTCATGTTTATATTCTCCATTCAACGCTTCGTTTGCAGATTGTGGTGTATCTGTGTCTTCTGGGTTGTTCACGTTGTTTAGATAGTGATACTCTTTTCGGGGCCTGCCGGGTTGACCTGTATGCACAATTTTAGGTCTACCAGGTCTTTTTTGTGGCTGAGGGTTGTTTTCTGCTGTATCGTTTTCATCTGTACTATTTTCGTCTTCTTCTTCGATGTCATCTTCTGCTTCGGTGCCATCTTCTGCACTTGCAAATGTGTCTTCACTGTCACTGCTTTGCTGGACTGGAGTTGATTCGGTTTCTGGAGGTT
>JBAMBR010002882.1:0-23980 GCA_037044475.1 Zaprionus obscuricornis
TCAGGCCCTCAAGCCTTACAACAAAATTAAGAGTTGTTTTTGACGCCTCAGCGAAAACAACCAACAAAAAAAGTTTAAACGATATAATGTGGGTAGGTCCAAGAAGACAGGTGCAAGTACGGTAGAAGGTATAAAAAAAAATATTAGAGACGTATCCAATGAACTGGAAAAATTTGGATTCAAATTGAGAAAATGGCTCTCAAATAAAATGCAGGTATTAAATTTTACAAAGAATACAGAGGAGAATAAAATTTTAAATATTGAAGAAACAGAGTCAGTCAAGACGCTAGGATTACACTGGTAACCTATTTTAGATGAATTTAAATTCAGTGTAAATTGTATGGACAACATCAATATAACAAATAAGAGAACAGTTTTATCCACTCTAGCTAAGATATATGACCCATTAGGATGGCTGTCTCCAGTAACTGTAGTAGGGAAACTATTTATGCAGGAACTCTGGATAAAAGAGCAGGATTGGGATGAAGAGTTATCTAAACAAGATTGCGAGAAATGGAAATCTTATAAGACAAGTCTTAAAAGTATAGAAGAAATTAGAATGCCAAGATGGCTTAAAATATCCCCCGATCTTCCTTACCAAATACATGGGTTTGCAGATGCCTCGGAAAGGGCGTATACAGCAGTGGTATATGCAAAATTCGGTAGTGCAATTACAATGATTGCCGGGAAAAGTAAGGTCAACCCGAAGAAAAACCGGAAAACCATTCCGAAGTTAGAATTATGTGCAGCACATTTATTAGCAAGCCTAATTGAAAGAATTCAAGATTCAATATCAGGAAAAGGAAAAGTCTATGCATGGAGTGACTCGACAATTGCATTAGCATGGATAAAAAATATTGCAGTTAAGAATAAATTCATAAAAAAGCGAACTGACGAAATACAAAAATTATCGATGATAAAATGGAGACATGTACGGTCAGCAGAAAATCCCGCAGACAAAGGTTCTAGAGGAATCTGTGCAACAAAACTAAGAGAGTGTAAGATTTGGTGGAATGGTCCGGAATGGCTAATAAAAGATACGAAATACGGAATCAATAATAATAAGTGCATGTATCATGCCAAATAAAGACAAAAATTTAATACAATCGTTACTTGATACATTACTCTATAGTAAGAGTAATTGCCTACATTTTGAGATATATTGACATAAAAAAATAATTCCATCACCATATCTAACGTCAATAGAAATCAAAAGAGCAATAACTCTTGTCATAAAACAGCAGCAGAAATTACAATTTGAACCAGAAATCCTAAGTCTTTAAAAAAATCAAAAATTAAAGATCAGATGCAAATTATTGAGCTTAAACCCGTTCCTAGATGAAGAAGGAATATTAAGAGTGGGAGGTAGGCTCCGTAACGCGGACATTAATTACGAAATGAAGCATCCAATAATATTAGATAAAGGCCTTACTAATAATAGAAAAAGCTCACAAGGTCTCATTACATGGAGGTGTCAGTATCATGAGAAATTATGTTCAAAGGAAATATTGGATATTTGGCCTCAGACAATCCTTAAAGAAGCAGATAAATAAATGTGTAGTTTGCGCAAGATATCGCCAGAAGACAGCACAGCAAATAATGGGAAATTTACCGAAACCTAGGATCTCAAGGTCTTACCCATTTGCTAACACAGGGATAGATTATGCCGGTCCAATTTATATTAAATGTTCCAAAACACGAGAGCAGAAGATATATAAAGGATATATATCATTATTTGTATGCATGGCGACAAAGGCAATTCATTTAGAAGTAGTCAGTGATTTAACTACGGATGCATTCTTAGCAGCTTTTAGGAGATTTATAGCTAGAAGAGGAAAATGTAGTAATGTGTATTCAGATAATGGAACAAACTTTTTAGGAGCAGCAAGGAAGTTGGATGAAGAATTTAAGAAGGCAATGCATGATAATGCAAAGATTGCGCCAGTATTAGAAAACGAGGGCATAAGGTGGCACTTTATCCCCCCGGCAAGACCTCACTTCTGAGGTATTTGGGAAGCTGGGGTCAAATATTAAGTAAAATACCACTTAAAGAGGGTGATAGGTGACAATTGCATGACGTATGAGGAAATGTCAACATTGCTATATCAAATTGAGGCAACACTAAACTCTAGACCATTATACATAATTGAGAACGACATAGAGAAGAATGAAGTGCTAACTCCAGGACACTTTCTTATAGGGCGACCAATGTTAGACGCAATAGAACCAATAGACGATGACCGCATAGGAAACCTCGATAGGTGGAAATTAATTCAAAAATTAAAAAAGGACTTTTGGTCAAAATGGAAATAAGAGTACCTTCACACGCTACAACAACGAAATAAATGAAAAAAGTACATTAAAATATAACACCGGGACAGATAGTTTTAATAAAACATGAGAACTGTCATCCGGCTAGATGGTCTCTAGAGAAGATAGAAGAAGTTTTCAAAGGAGAAGATGATAAAGTTAGAGTGGTAAAACTAAAGCTACAAGATGGGTTTATGACAAGACCAATTAGCAAAATTTGTCCATTATTACAGATAGAAAACGAAACAAAGCACGAAACTGATCAAATTAGGAAACTTAGATCAGCATCAAAAATTGGATTATTAACGACATTATTGTTACTCACACTATGTTGTCAATTCTCAAACGTAAGAGTAAAAAATGAAAAAATTGCTAAATGGTCAGTAGAAAAAATAAATAACTCCACTGCAATTTATTTAGACCCATTAGGTGAAGTGGAGGTAGTCGCATCTTCTTGGGAATTAGTTATCTTTTACGATATGAATTCGTACCTTGATATGTTGGACAAAGGAGACAAATTAGTACTCAAAATGAGAAAAATATGTAGTAAATTACAAGAATTTGAAAGCCAATGTACTCTAGTCTTAAACAATACTCAAAGACAGATTGCGGAACTAACAGAAAACACTAAGCTATTTATGACACCAAATAAGCACAGGGAAAAACGTGCTCCGTTTGAATTCTATGGATCGTTATATCATATATTATTTGGTATGATGGATGCAGATGATAGAACACAAATGGAAGAAAACATGAACCTTGTTAGAAAATCAACACAACTTAAGAGAACTTGTTAAAAACCAAATAGTTGATTCAACAGCTAATATTCTAAAAATAACATCAGAAGAAGTAAACCACAACTTTATGAAAATGAATGAGAGAATCGAAGAAATGACAAGAATGTTAGAAAAGAATTATTATGTGTAAAAAGAGTCTATCAATTTCTTTATGATAACTAAGCAACTGAATTCCTTGCTTGACGAATGTGGAAAGATACAAGCAGGCGTGATTAGTTTATTAATCGATATAAACCATGGAAGGATAAACACAAACATTCTTAAACCAAATCAATTAAAAAAAGAAATTGAAGTAATTCAAGAAGACTTATCAGAAACATTAGTCCTTCCAGGAAAACGAACTAAAACTGAGTTAAAAGAAATTTATACTTTATTAATAGCTAAAGGTTTATTTATTAACAAGAAATTAATTATCACAGGCAGAATCCCATTATTTAGTAGACACCCTTCTCAACAATTTAAAGTAATCCCAATACCAGTGCAAACTGGAGAGCATTTAGTACTAGTACATGTGAAAGAAAAATATTTAATTTACAATTTTCATTTAATGGAGGAATCATCCTTAAACAAATGTAGAAAATGGTAAGTAAATAGAAGAGTGTGTGATGGCATGTGAACTATCGCCATTCAAAACAAACAAACAGACAAACTGTGTATACAAAGTAGGAATGCAGTCAAATTCATATTGGGTAGAACTGGAAGGGAAAAACAGCTGGCTATTTCAAGTTCCGTATAACAGCAAAGCAAGGATACAAGAATTAATTCATTTGTCAGAAAAGGGAGTTCTTACGATTAGATCTGATTGCACAGCTAGAATTGAAGACAAAATATTAATATCACATTATGACATTCACTAAGAAGCAACTGAGGTTCTTGTATCTTCACATGTAGGAGATATTGTAGAAACTTCCAATATAGTTTTAGAACCACTAACTCTAATAAATATAAATCATACTAAAGAACTTCAACAATTAAAAAATGAAATACAATTTATAAAAGAATACCATTTAGATTTAAAAGAACTCAATTTTCATCATGTATCGGGGCACACCGCTTTAATATTAGGTATCATAATACTTATCATAATAATCAGTTATATTATAAGAAAAATAAATATGAGAAGAAAATTACTAGCTATACCTTTCCCCGCCCCTTGGCAGAATGTTCAAGCATGAACATGTACTCAGCTGCGACTGAGAAATTAAACCTACAAAAAACAATAAATATTTCAAGTACCAAATGGTTATTGAGCACTTGAAAATCACCAGATGGACCGTAGACATGCATTAAATACAGTCCACTGAAGTAAAAAAGGATCAAATGCAATATCCTAAAAATAACACTATTTTTATACAAATACACAATTGTTAGAAAATAAGACCCAAATATTGTTAGTACCTAAGATAATAAATAAGAAATAATTTTGTATAAAAGGAGGACGAATTCCATAATAAAATCAGTTCTGTTCTAGAAACCAACCTAAGCAGATCTTCTTATTCCTTCGAGTAATCATCTTGTTAGGGGCATCAGGTTAAAGAAGCCTATAACAGCTATAGATCACCACTTTTCTGCTGAAAACGTTATAAAAACTTCTGCAGATTAAGATAAAAAACTCAGGCAAGTTTGAACTAAACGTTAATCAATATGCAACGTACACTAAAGGCGAATCGGTGGAAACAGCGCTTCACTCGGTGGATAGCACTGTATCAGAAATATTATGCACTGCGTGCGATTATTGATTTATCACGGGGGTTTAATAATGCATGACGCCATAATGAGAGGCGCAATGGGAAACTCGGTCAATGCGACGATGAACTTGTAGGTTAGAACCCTGATGAGCTGCAGAAGAGTTTAAACTGAATGGGGTCCAGCATCCATGACCATGGAGGCTCACAGGGGCACTTCGCAAGGCGGAGTTCTACTATTGATCATGGTTGTGGCCGAACTCATAAGGAACTTTGACGGGAAATCACTCATGATAACAGCCTATGAGGACATACTCACTGGGAAATGTTCATCGAAGCTCGGTATGGACGGCGAACTAAAATAGGTGTTCAGGTGGGCAACTATAGGAAATCAACGCGGAGATATCTGAGTTAGTTTTTTACACAGAAAAGTATAAATTCCTTAGATTAATCCCGCCAAAAATAAAAGAGTATTACCTCACATCAAGAGAGCGAATAAAATACTTAGGGGTGATATTGGATTCTAAAGTGACGTGGAAACTCAATGTATACATCACAAAGAATGTTAGGTAGCACTTCATACCTATCACCTCGCCTCATGCATTGGACATACATATGAGTGGTGATATTGCTCCACGGTATACTAGTTAGTGGAAAGCAACTCAGAGACCCTTATGCTTTCCTTAACAAAAGCAAAATCTTACGTGTCCTTCCCTTGGACATTCATGCTTGCTTAACTACTCGAAAGGCTACGCGGCAACAGAGTGCAGTTCCAATGCAACGGGCTACACGACACCCCGAGAGAACCTTAAAAACATCCCAGCATAATGGGGACCAGACGACTGGATCAAAGGTCTGACCAACTGTTAAACTGTTAACTGTTAAATTACAATGAACACAAAAATTATTATATAAAAATTCAATATGTGACTTATGACCTTACAGTGTGTATTGTGACACACTGTTCCGAGCACTTTGACAACAGATCTCTCTTCCTTTGTGGCATATATTATATTGCTGTGCGTGGTAACATTTAACTAGTAACATTTTTTTTAACCTCCTTATTATTCAAATTTCAATTTATTAAGTAGTTGAACCAGTACAAAAAAAAAGTAATATAACAACACATTATAAAAAACTTATTTGGACCAAACCTCATAGACATGTAATAAGGAAGTTAATATGAAGTTCACGTTAGACTAACGTTTTGGCGAAACCTTGACGCCTTAAGCGCCTCAGAGGTCTAGCAGGTAGAAGTCTCCTTGCAAGTCTGATGGTTTGATGGTTTATCAGCCCTTCGCTATATATATTTGTTCCTAGAGACAATTTATTTCTTCTGTTAAGCAGCTAGCGCAATTTCTGCAACCTTTGACCACAGTCCTTTTAAATGTGGGGCAAAAGTGAGTCTCTTGTCCAGAATGATACCAAGATATTTCGCATGGGTAGGTTGATCCAGGGTCACGCCTACGAAGTGAATAACTGGGGAAATGAAAATGAGTCTTTTTTAGAGAGAAGCTGATACTGATTTTGTTGGATTGACCTTCAAATTCCACCTACTGCACCAGGCAGCCAAACTATCCAGGTATCCTTGTATACCGCTTGCCGGTTCTGCTAGGCTGGGAGAATTGTATAATATAACAATGTCATCAGCATAAGTTGCAATGATAGCCTTGGAGGGATCTTCCATATGGGCACGCATAGGGATTGGTAAATCAGAAGTGTATAAGTGTTAGAGCAGTGGCCACAGAACACTGCCCTGCGAAACTCCAGCTCTCATTTAGCATGATGTAGAAAAGGAGCCTCTAACTCTGACTTTGAATTCACGTCTATATTAATACGATTTTAGAATTCCAAACAATGGCGCGAGTAACAACATTTTTATTTTACACAGAAGGCCATCATGCCAGACTCTGTAGAAGGCCTGTTGCATGTCTATAAAAACTGCGTTGCAGTACTCCAGTACTCCAGCCTGTGAATCTGTTCCACTGTACTGTGAATTCTCTCCTTAGCTGCCTTAGCAGTTTTCAACTGCCTTACCGTCTGGCGGAGTCGATGCAGCAGCAGCCCGGTGTACGGAGTCTGTCAGTATGTCAACTGCCTCTTCTATGTCATCTCCCGACTCAAGGACACTATTTAATTGCCCTCCAGATGCTGTCTAAATGCGGGAAAATTAGTAGTTTTGTAATGAGCCGAGGAGTAGCAGTGACACTAATACTGTTTGTGTTAACGGTGATGACAAGTGCTAGGTTATCTGAATCAAGGCACCAGCTCTGATTTATATTTAGCAACAAATCAGGTATCCCATTTTAAAAAGCTAAGTCAATGCATGTAGCCGTATGGCTTCCAACATATGGGTACCTTTTAGTGGATTTATTGTGATTCTGGACGTTAAACTGAAGCTGGGAGCTAGATTTACTTCCAGTACATTGACGAATCGTGTTGGCCATGTCAAGCGCCATTTTTTCAAATCTTTCCAGGCGAGCGCTGTCTTACTTACGTTGCTGTTCTTGCTCCTGTTTCTGCTATTGTAGCCACAAAAAGAAATTGCTGCTGTTGTTGTTGCTAGAGTTGTTGTTGCCATTTCAGATTTTCATTTGATTTATGTAATGACTGCGCTTGAAGATCATGTAGTCGACGCTGAGGTTTTTTCCCATATCTTGCTATTGAGGCATAAGATTAAACGCCACTATTGATTACAGCAGTATTAGACATTTGTTGTGTTTGTTACTGTCGAGTTGGCTGTTGTTGCAGTCGTTTTTGTTGTGGTTGTTGACGCATTAATTGCTTCTTCGAAGAGGCCATAGATCGTCTAAGGTAATCTTTGTACCACTGGCAACCCTTGTAGCTAGCAGTATGATTCCCTCCACAGTGCATACAGTTAGGCAGTTGATCTTGGGGGCGTACGCATTGCTCAGTATGATGATCTTCACAACAACGAGCACAATTGGGATGTCGACGGCAGTACTTCGCTATTGCCAAATTTTTGGTATCGTATGCTTTGAGCGATTTCTGACGCTTTACGCATCCTTTTCTCACTCGTTAACGAAAAGTGTTACTATATCATATATAGCATTAATTCCAGTACATAGTTTAATATTAATAAAAAAAAAACATGTTAACTTTTACAACTCGGTAATATCGCTAGTTAATGTGCTATGATGAAACCCCTTAACAACCTTTCTGTGGGGCTTTTCAGCTTTCATTTGGTAAAATTCACAAACTATTTCAGGTGATTTTGAAGAATCGTTGAGATTGTTAATACTGTAATGAACATTACGTTGAGATCTGTTGCCTGTGTCATTTGTGACCATATTATCATTAAATATATTTATTTTAGTAGCACCAGAAGAGCTAAAAGAGTTTTCCTTTGTTACTTCCTCAACATGTATATCACTGATTAGGTCAACTTCCATGTCTATTAAGGCAAACCTGTGGCTGGAGCTTGCATTTCTAGTTGATGCTACAGGTGATCCAAACATAAATTCTCTTTGAAGCTTTTTTGATTTTATAGTAGGTGAATCTGATTTCATTCTTTCTGAATCTGATCAGGTGATCAACTTGGCAATGGCAACTGCTTCAATGAGTATTGGAGTAGCAATGACAGCAGAATTAATTGAAAGCTGAGTTCGTAACTTGGCTCGTTTTCTTGATTTGGTTTTTGTTTCCGAATTATCAACCTCATCATTATCTTGTACTGATCCAATTTCCTTTCCTGTAGCTCCCTACCACTCTACCTTGGGGTAGTTGATTGACTTACCAACCCCTGTTTCTGGGCTGAATATCGATAAAACTGAGCGAGTTTATTGTTTTTAGTGTTTTATTTACCATATTTATTTAGACCTAACTTAGGATAGTTAGTGTTTGAGGGGTTGGTGTTTTGAAATATTATATGCTTTAGTCTATTGCAGTTGCTTAGCAAGTGTTCTATCGATATGATTTTATGTTTCGATTGTAGTTTTGTAAGATATATGTTTTTAAGTATTTTTTATGTCTTTATATCTTGTATGTTGAGATTTTCTATTGTGTGTCAGCTAGTTCGTTGCTAACTATCCCTGCATGCCCAGGTACGTAAAGTATTTTAAATTTGGGGAATGTAGCTTGAATACGGGCTTGTGATGGATAGTGATCGTCGTTGTTGCGTCTATTTCCGGATAGCGAGTTTGTGCAGATGCAAAATTTGCGTGGTTTGTTTTTTAAGGTGTTGAGGGCTATTGTTATTGCGATAGTTTCTGCAGAATATACTGAGGGTTATTGGGGCAGGAAGTATGACTTTAGGGGTACAATTTCGTTAACATGGAACACAATTCAAATATCAAAATTTGAGAGGCGTCTCTATAGCGTACGCTTGCCTGCGGATCTAACCCAACACACGGCAACAATATTTTAGTGTTTTTTCTTTCTCACACTTGTAAAGAGTGTGGCTCGGTGGTTAGAGGGTTGAACTTGCGATCTAGTGATCCGTGGATTGGGTTCTCATGTGTTTGCATATGGGGGTATCCGTGGAAAAGTCACTATTCTTTAAGTAAAGCGCGAACTCTGTCGGATTTGTAGGCACCTCTAATGGTACAACATTGGACCCATAGAAGGTAAAAGCCATGCAAGATTTTCCAGAACCAAAAACAGTTTTCGAAGTCATTTCTAGGCCTCGCCAGCTACTCTAGATGTTTCATTAGGGACTTCGCTGCAATAGCAAGACCAATTTCAAAAATCCTGAAAAACGAAAGTGAAACAGTTAGTAGGCCTTGGTCACGGAACAGTACCTTTAGAGATACAATTTTCAGTACAATTTTCCAAACACGGATTTCTTAAACTTTATAACATTCTGGCATCCGAAGATGTCATTCTCAGATATCCTGATTACAAGAAGCCATTTAATGCTTCGGCTTATGGAATAGATGCAGTATTGTCCCAGAAAGGTCGGCCAGTCATAATGATTTCAAGAACGTTGAAAGACCGAAAAATCATTTTTGCCACCAATGAAAGAGAACTGTTGTTCTCGCCTTTATGCGAATATTTCCGTTGGAGTGATTTCCTCATTTTTCAACCTTTTCTAACTACCAGGCGCGTTTCGATAGGTTAGTAATAATTCTTTTCATTTACTTAGCCAATTGACACAGTTAGTTACTGGCGGTGGATTATCCCCTTACAAACAAAAACAGCCACCCACTGATTAGAAAGAAATATTCTCGATTCACAGGTTCGGACTCATCACTCATCTCTTCTCACTGTCTTTAGCATCGGCGCACATTACCGATTATTCGCATGTCAAAGACATTCCCATGGTTGATGATCGGGTATTAGTGCAAGAAGAATTTGATCATGTAAAGCATCCTATTAATCTGTCGGAATACTTGAAAGTTGAAGAAAGAATCAATCTGATCGACATGTTTCCCCAATCTCAAAAAAAAAAACTGGTAGACGTAGACACACCATAGAGTTGCCAAGAGTCTAGACTTTTTATGGTTGTTGCGCGCACGCCCGATGCAAGGGACTAGGTTCAGAGAAACGCAGCTAAGAAATTTTAATAATTGACAAATAGAAATTATCATCAGAATTCAAGACCAGATTAACTAGTTAACATTTACCGTCAATCAAATCCTAAAATATCATATAAAACCAGTGCTTGAGTCCGCCACGGACGTGTTTTACTTGAGCTCCGGAAGAGACTATACAAAAAGTGGAAGTGAAGTGAATCTAAACTGATAAACTAAAATTCTTTAGCGAAAGGACGCTTAGTGCGATGTGTAGTCATACAAAAATACTAATTTTCTTTTTGTATAATCTAAATATATCAATCAATCAATTCATGAGTGAGAGCCACGTTCGGCGTCATCGCCAACGTGAGCAAGACGCCCGCCGACTCTCTCTACAATTAAACAACGCGTACTTTAGTTTCGTGTATCAACAGCCGGGGTCAATCACCCCTAACCCAACAAACAACCTTGCGCCCATGGCAGATAGCAGAGCGCGATCTTGCTCGCCGTCGCTACCAACGTTCCCAGCTGTAAGCTCGATAACTTCGTCAGCAATTCTTGGCTCGGGTGAGAACGCAACAAAAGCAAAAACGGCGGCTCTCTCGTCTGAAAAAATGCAAACAATACAAAAGCAAAACCAAACTCTTATACAAACGGGAATTGACCGGTATATTCAAATAAAGCGAAAATAAAGCCCCAAAGATAATCGAGACTCGAATGCAAAGAAAATAACAAAAAATGCCACTGAAAAAATACGAGACGAAAAACTGTCTGAAAATCGATTTGCTAATCTGGGGGATAATGAAGATGTCGAATCTACTGTGATCACCCCCAAGCCTGTTAAGCCGCCGCCTATTTTCGTTCGTGAGCAAAATAGTAATGTTTTGGTGGAAAATTTAGAAAGGATATCGGCAAACGCAACTTCTTTGTACCAATACTTAAAAAAGGAAATATAAATGAAACCAAACTACAAATAAATAATGTTGATAACTATCGCACTGTCACTAAATATTTAGACTCAATGAGCATCAGCTATTACACCTACCAACTAAAGAGCAGTAAAGGGCTCCAAGTTGTGATAAAAGGAATTGAACCAACGGTGCCGGTTGCTGATGTAGCGGACGGGCTTAAAGAACAAGGGTTTGAAGTAAAATCAATTATAAATATTTTGAACAGAGCAAAGGTCCCGCAGCCAATGTTAAAGGTTGAGCTAAGCCCCGATAGTACACTAGTAAAGAAAACCTCAGTTCATCCCATTGATAAACTACAATTCTTGCTTCATCGTAGGATCACAGTGGAGGAGCCGCACAAACGAAACGGGTCTGTACAGTGCTCAAATTGTCAAGAGTATGGCCATACTCAGGCTTATTGTACACTGCGACCGGTCTGCGTAATATGCGGGGAACTTCATTTAACCGCCGTTTGCCTTGCCAACAAAAACGACAAATCAACTAGAAAATGTAGCAATTGTAACGGAAACCATACGGCCAACTATAGAGGATGCCCCATCTATAAAGAGGTAAAAACTCGTATTGCCAACAAAATATCCCATGTGCTTCCTCACCAAACACCTCAAACATTCAAGCCATCACTGACACTACCGGGTGTCTCTTTCGCCAACGCAATTAGATACCCAGGAGTATTCCAGGCTAGTAGCCTACACACAGACTTGAAGGACCACTCTGCACAACCAGAAGCAGTCACCCTAAAATATCCAGAACCCAAAGGCATTGAAGGAATGCTTTCAACACTAATAAGCTTAATGATAAGCATGCAAAATGATAAGAGACCTTATGCGCAATCAAAACCGCATGCTGGAAGCTCTCTTAAAAGAAACATATATTTAAATGACCACCTTAAAAATATGTTTCTGGAATGCAAACGGTCTCTCACAACACAAACATGAATTGGAACAGTTCTTAATTAACAGAGACATTGACGTAATGCTTCAGTCTGAAACTCATCTTACCAACAAAAATTGTATTTAATTTCCCCACTACATCTTCTATGCAACGAACCATCCCGATGGTAAGGCTCACGGGGGAACTGGTATACTAATCAGGCACCGGATTATGCACCATTCCATGCCAGGTTTTTCTACAAACTATCTACAAACAACAACCATATGTATGCAAACACATATCGGTTCTCTAAATATAGCTGCTGTATACTGCCCACCTCGATTTTCAATCACCGAAAAAGAAATTGTTGTTTTTTTTCAACACTTTAGGTAATCACTTCATAGCAGCTGGTGACTACAACGCAAAGCATACCCATTGGGGATCTCGGCTCATCAACCCAAAGGGCAGGCAGCTATATAATACTATAATTCAACCTGCAAACAAACTGGATTTTTCTTCCACGGGTAGACCTGCATACTGGCCAGCAGATCCAAAAAAACTGCCTGATCTCATCGACTTTGCTATAACCAGAAAAGTTCCAAGGAACCTAATTCGGGCTGAGGCCGTAAACAACTTGTCATCCGAGCACTCACCAGTACTCCTTCATCTATCTCGACAACCCCAAATTCGAATCGATTCGATCTTTTTAACTACAAAAAGAACAAACTGGCTAAAATATAAAAAATACATAAGCTCACACATCAATCTTAGCCCACAGCTTAATGATGCGACAGACATCGAAGAAACTGTACACATACTGGAAACTCTTATTACTGCAGCGGCAAAGGTGGCTATATCATCCCCTTCAACACACAAAATACCAAATAGGCACATTGAACAACTCGTAACAGAAAAGCGACGCCTCCGCAGAGAATGGCAAGATCATAGATCACCAGCTGCGAAGGTACGACTGACATTAGCCACCCGTGAACTTAGAAGGGTCCTAAAAATAGAAGAACAAAAACGCCAGCGATCATACATAGAACAGTTATCACCAAACAGTACCAAGTTCCCCTTATGGAAAGCTGAGTCTTCAATATGCCCACCAATGGAAGCTGATATGCCTTTAAAAAAAACATAATAGATCCTGAGCCCGCAGCGATGAAGAAAAAGCCATCGTTTTTGCAGACCACCTAGCGGAAGTATTTAGGCCAAACCCAGCATGTAACACAGTTACACTTCCCCCACTACCATTTTTACATACAGAAATACCCTTATCTTTCCGTTTCCAGGATATATCCAAGGTGATTAAAGAGAATCTAAAGCCAAAAAAGGCGCCAGGATACGATCAAATAACACAGCAAATGATTAAGGAACTTCCATTGTGTGCTATCCAGCACATTTGCTTATTGTTTAACGCCATAGGCAAGTACGGCATCCCAAAACGATGGAAAAAATCAGTAATAATAATGTAATACCTAAGCCTGGAAAGGACAAAACCCAGCCGTCCTCTTATAGACCTATTAGTCTTCTTCCATGCTTATCTAAACTTTTCGAGAAAGCGCTACTCCTTCTCTTGCACCATTTTCTCTCACATAACACTATACCATGTCACCAAATCGGATTTCGCGAGAAGCATGGAACTATTGAACAAGTGAATCGGATAACTTCTAATATCCAAAAGGCGTTCGAAAACCGTGAATACTGTTCGGCTATATTCCTGGACATCTCGCAGGCCTTTGATCGAGTTTGGCTAGAGGGACTAGTCCACAAAATTAAATTAAATTTACCACAAAACACGCACAATCTGCTTGAATCATATTTGACAAATAGAATTTTTCAAGTGAAGTACAAAACCTTTGTGACGGATGAATACGACATTCGAGCTGGAGTGCCACAAGGCAGTGTTCTGGGACCCACCCTCTATCTATTATATACAGCAGATATTCCCACAAACGTAAACACGGTAATATCAACATTTGCTGACGACACTGCAATATTATCGTGCTCAAAATGCCTAAATTCTGCATCTATGAAACTTGCCCTTCACCTTAGAGACATAGAAAAATGGCTGGCCGATTGGCGCATTAAGGTCAATGAGGAAAAATGTAAACACGTGACATTCACCCTTAATTGAATGAACTATCCGCAGTTGACTTTAAACAACACACCAGTCCCATCAGTACATGAAGTAACCTACCTAGGTGTCTACTTGGACCGCCGCCTGACGTGGAGGCGTCATATTGAAACTAAGCGCCAGCATATGAAGCTAAAAGCCAACCGACTCCACTGGCTTATCAACCCGAAATCTCCCCTCAACCTTGACTACAAGGTTCTGATATATAAGTCAATCCTCAAACCAACATGGAAATGTGGATGCGAGCTATGGGGCAATGCAAGCAGAAGCAACATAGAACTCATTCAGAGAGCACAATCAAAAATTTTACGAATGATAACTGCCGCACCATGGTACATCCGCAATACAAATATACACCAAGACCTTAGCATACCCCTTGTTAAATCGGAAATTTCTCACTTGCAACGCACTTACCATGCTAAATTGTCCGTGCATCCTAACGAACTTGCAAGATCGCTCCTCGAAATCAATACAACAAACCGCCTTAGAAGTAACTCCAACTTACAGCCCACCTAATATTAAGATTTGTAAACTTGTTGTTCAACTCTATAAATTGAGAAGATTCAACAAATAAAAACACATATAAAAAAAAAAAAAAAATCCTAAAAGAAGGCAAGAACTCACAAGCTGATAAAACGCTTTTGCAAAGGGTAACTTTGTCAGCCGTAACATTCTATATAACGACGATTTAAAATCAGTTTGGCTGGAAGAACCCATCAACCCAGCACTCCCATTTTGCGTCCATAAAAGTCTTCCAATCCACCAACGCTAAAGTTCCCTATAGTCAAGTTTGCTATTTTTCCCATCGTCCGCAAGAACTTCGTGTTACGAATAAAAAATAACACCATAGCTGAATGCAACGGAGAAACCCACCCGTTAGAGAGTTGCACCGGTTAAAAACAGTAACTCATAAATTAATTGCTTTATATACTTTGTTCGGTCAAGCACGTAAATAAATTTCAAAATTTTGCTTAGTAGGAGAAAAATCCTTGTTTTTAAAAAACAAGGGCAATATAATGAATTTTGACGAACTCTTAAGTAACAAATTATGTTCTCGCAACTTGATTTAAAATCTTAATTCGGAAAATCTCACATGATTCTTTGTAAAAAGTATCCCAATAAATGTATTCCCACTAGCTAAAAAAGTAAAGACAGAAATAGAATTCCTTTATTATATATATATTTGCTTATATATATTTACTAATATATTTACATGCGTATACATATTAACAACCCATCAAAAAAGTTATGAGATGTTGAAGGAATGCTGGCGTTGCTCGGCCCATGGGATTCATGAATCCATTGATTTGCTTTGTCCGATTCTTCGTTGAGCAGCGAAAAATATCATTTTTTCAAATTTTTTGATTTTACAGTTTTTTAATAGAAAACAAGTAGGCATGGATACTGTCGACAGTAAAATACCCAGCACCCTTGAATAAAATATAACTGTACTTATGATATGTACCGAACAAAAAATTCTGATGAAACAGATTGCGCTACGCGCTCGCTCACACTCGCATCGCTCACTCATACTGACCTGCTCTTGCGTTTGCATGTGTGTGTGTTTATACACATATCTGAAAGCATTGCGTTGAAAGATGAGGCTGACGCCCAACTAATTTAACCGCGAAAATTAATAACTTTAATCGATACCATTTTTTTGAGGACTGTTTTATATTGATGCTTAATAGTTCCCGTCCAAATTACATGTCTTTAGTGCTTATAGAAGCTGAGATATTAGAAGCGTCAGACGGTTTTGGGCGTATTGTTGCCGAACTATCATCCAAAGTCTGAAATAAACTCGATTATAGTACGCTATATAGGAATCTACATTCCAAATTTGGTGTCTAAGAGATAGTCTTATTGTTAAGAAGTTCTTTGCTTTCAAACAGACTGACGAACATAACCAAATCAACTCCACTATTGCTTCTGAGCAAGAATATATTTACTTTCCGCAGTCTGCCACGCATCCTTCAGCCTGTTACGCACATTTGCACAAACTTAATATACAATTTTCAATGGGTACAGGGTATAAAGAAGTATAGCGTTTTTCTTGCTACCTATAGGGTACCCAATATATGCTACCCAATATATAGGTATATGCAAACAAAAATGTATTCATGGTGCAGTTTTGTATAATTTTCACGCAGTTAAACGTTGATCAAGAGCTAGTCCGATTATGCGATGTATATTTAATATCATATAAATATATGTACACACAAAAAAATGAAATCAAATTTCAAACGCATTGAAGTGGCATATTAGTGGGGCTGTTTAGCAGCAAGTGGCGTGGGAAACATAATGTTTTTTGAGTCAGTTATGAGTCAAGGTATCTATATAAACATTTTGAAAATCAATTTAAGGGAAAGAGCTAAAAAATCGGACCTTAAAACGTGAATTTTGGTGCCAGCGGCACAACGACCCAAAGCATACGTCACATAATACACAGGTTTAGCTGCTTTATAATGTCAAAAATCAGCTGGGAACATATCCTCCGGAGCTCAATCCTATTCAGCATTTAAAAGGTTTTCTCGAAAGAAATATCAGGAAACACACAGTTACTTCAAAGAATGCTCAAGGTGGTAATAGTGGAGGAATAGGGCATAATTACATCATAGGAAACAATGAAACTTGTAAATTCGATGCCAAAACACCTTAAGGAAGTTTTGCATAGAGGGGGATACCCCACAAGTTACTGAAAAGGATGTAATTTAAGTAAGGTGTACACAGACTTTTGCGTGTGCAATTTTTGGAGTATAAAAACTTAAAATTAAATATAAAATATATCGAATTGTTAAACAATTCTGAAAAAAAAATTATTCGAGCTTGCACAAATGCCAAAGAACAGACAACTGTTTGAGTTAAAAGCCTAATGTGCGCGGTCGTCTTTTTTGTCGCTCCGCTGTCGATTTGTTTTTTTGACGAGTTGTCTGCGGAAAATATCAAAATAAATTAGATCTTTTCGGTGCGGATTCGTGGCATTGGCATACTACTTAATGTAGACCCCTTGTACTGGCGAAAGGTGGACTTTGCTGGCCCTGCGAGGCACTTGGCGTACTCCGAGGCTGGACGAGACAGACCAGGCGCGTCTATCCTCTTCTCTTTTCTTTCTTTTATTTTTCATTTTTCTTCCCTTACTCTTTCCCCCTTTTCTGATCTTTTCATTTGAAAAGCGAAGCGGCGTGGTTGGTGTTGTTTACTTTTTTCATCGCTGGATCAGCTGACGACGAAATCTACGATAGCAGCATTAACCAGGACCGACTAAAGCCTCCAAGCTTTCGGCGCTTTCAAAGCTCTTCAACACTCTCAATCTTAGAGCCGCATTTGGTATATGCTCTGGTATATGATAATTCAGAGAGCCGCAATATTTTCCATAGCATTTCCACTGGGCGGAAGTATATATAATATTAAAAACACGTATCAAGCTTTGGTATAAGCTACGATAGTACGGCATACCTTAGAGAGCCGAAATATTTTATACAGTACTTCTACCAGGCGGAAAATTAAATAATTCTGCAGGCACGCACTAAGTGATAGTGAAGGAGATGGTCATGGTATTGGAGAGCTTACAGGCCTTATTTAGCGGACAGACGCATATTAATATGGCCATGCGAGAAGATCTGGCTAAGTTGGCTAAGCTCCAGTTGGCAACAACAGCACTCTATCAGCAGGCACAAGGAGACGCAAGTATCCCCTGACAGAGTAAGGAAAGTGCACACGACTATCTACAAAGCTGCCATGTCCGGCATGGATTTTTTCCACGGAACCCCAAAAACGCCCCCGAGAAAAAAATCAGTGCATAGGGCTACAACCAGGAGGCAGGACGACAGACTAAAATCAGTCTGCGAGCAGGTAGCAAATGCAAGGAGAACTCAAAAGGGCGACATTCTGGAGCTCAACGGATCGGGCCTTGAGATTACGGCCGGGCTCAATGAGGTGATTAAGACAGTACTGTGCTGAGATTCGAGCACTGGCCCAAGAAACGCAGGTGGACGAGCTCGCCACCAAGGAAGAGGTGACCATAGCCCTCATAGAGCAAGCGGGATTACCAGCCAGCCTATGCAAGGTAAGGAACTTACGCCCGGCTATCCAGGAACCCAGGTAGCTAGTGTCCTGGTCCCTCCACAGTGGGCCACGGAGATCCTAGAACTAGGGATGCTAAAAGTGGAATGGACGCGCTGCAGGGTGTCAGAGCAGGATCAAAGGACCCACTGCTTCAAGTGCCTGGACTTTGGTCGCAGCTGTAAGATGCAATAGCGCCCTCGACAGGTCTACGTGGTCGACAGGTCTACATGGTCCACTGCGCGGAGGCCCAGTACCTGCTAAGGCAAGACGCCAGGGACATAGATATAATTACCGCACCTCACAGGAATAGAGATGGCACAGATTGGGTTTGGGACACGACAGGCAAGGCGGCAATTTGGTTATGTGGGAGGACTCCGTTGCCCGACGGACACCTGCACGCGGACCGAGGTTTCGTGCGCACCAAAGTCGGCAGGCTTTGGGTATTCAGCGTATATCTAGCGCCAAGCCTACCATGTACGACATTTTGCGCCTTAGCCTGCCGCCTGAGGCACATATGGTGGGCTTCGCTGACGATATAGCGGTCCTAGTGGTCGCCAAGGAGCTGAGGGACACCGAAAGAATTTACAATACGGTGATCGAGCTTATCCAGCGCTGGCTCGAATCTGTGGGATTGGAACTGGCTCCCCATAAAACGAAAGCGTTGCTAATAAGCAGCCGTAAACGAGTAGAGATACCACAAATACTGGTGGGCAGCACGGTTGTTGCATCGCAACGGGCGGTAAAATACCTTGGAGTGCTGATAGACACCAGACTATACTTTCGCGAACACCTGGAGCCCACAAGTCTGAAAGCAGCCCGGACAAATAGAGCACTGTCTCGCTTGATGGCCAACAATAGAGGACCCCAGCAAGGCAAAAGGATCCTTCTTTCTAGCGTGACCAGGTCAATAGTCCTATACGCAGCGCCAATATGTGTTAGAGAACTCAACGCGAAGAGCTAAGGATCAAAGCTGTCCTCGATATTGAGGCAAAGTACAATCCGTATCATAAGCGGCTTTAGCACCATCTCAGACGATGCGGCTTTCGTAATAGCTGGGGTCCCTCCATTGGAAGAGCTCGTGAGCGGCTCCAACAGAGCGGAAATTAGGGCATCAGCAAAAGACAAGCTATTGAGGAACTGGCAAACTAAATGGAACAACTCAGCGAAAGGTAGATGGACGCATCGACTCATCCCATGCATAGAGGAATGAACTTCGAGGAAACATGGAGAAACAAATAACCACCTATGTGGGCAGGGAAAATTTACTAAAATGAACAGAAGGTGGTTTTTTTCGGATGCAAAGTCCAACAATTATTTTATTCTTCATCCAAAACCGTTTGACGCTTCTAATATCTCAGCTTCTATAAACACTAGAGACTTGAGCGCTAACTGCTACGGCTACTGCTGTCAACGCACTGCTTTCATATATGTACATGCATATGTGTAAACACACACACACATACAAATGCACGCAAGAGCAGGTCAGTATGAGTGAGGGATGCGAGTGCGTGCGAAAGAGAGCGAACGCGTAGCTCGAGCAGTTTCATCAGATTTTGTTTCGGTACATAACTAAAGTACAATTATATTTTATTCAATTGTGCAGGGTATTTTACTGTCAGGTGCACACGACTATAGCCTTCCCTACTTGTTTTAATTTGAACATCTAATATTTAATTTACGTAGATCTAAAAACAGTATTTTATAACTACCATATCATACAGTTGTCATAGGTACAACGATCGGCCGAAAATTGTGTTTTTAAAGCTAAATCTTTTCATTTCATATAAATTTGTTCTAAGTCGGACCACTATATCATAAAACTGCCATAGGAAGAATTGTCCGAAAATGGAGTTATTTTGTAAAATTTTCTTCTAAGATTGTATGAAATAATCTTACTTTCTCGTTTTTTCCTATATCTTCCCTCTTCAGCATCGACAATCAATTAAAATAACTTAGTATAAAAGATGAAAAAGTAGACTAATTAATTAATATCAAAGATAGAAAAAAAAAATAAAGCTACAGTTAGCTACAGTGTGCTCGCTATATGATACCCGGTACCAATAAAAATTGAAAGGTGCATAGCGACCATGTTCATGATCGCGTACGTTCCAAAAATTTAAAATGGTACTATTTTATATGGTTGAAATGGCTTAGTTGGAGACAGTCATAATCTTCGAGATCTGTGTATTCATTCGGACGAATAGACGGACATGACACAATCGAGTCGGCTATTGATCCTGAGCCAGGATATATATACTTTATAGGGTCCTGATGTCACAAAGTCATTACACCCTCAGTACCCAATGGGTGTTAGTGTATAAAAACTGATTGAAATGAAATAGAAAAGATGGAAATAAGAACTGGATCAAGAAATTGGAAGTTAACAGTTCTTATACCCATATATTAATTTTAACAAGCAGTTTACCTAAAAGGAAGCACGCCAGACCCTTTTAAGCATGCATATACATATGTACATTCTTAATCGGCAGCACAGCCCAAATCCACCCGACGGTCTGTCCATTTAAGAAGCTTAAAAACAGTCTTTTTGATTTTAACTTATAAGGGAATAAAATCATTGGTAAATAAAAGATAACTTTGCTTGCGGTTTTTATACTCGGTGCCCTATGGGTACCAAGAGTATATTGGGTTAGTGACAAGAGCAAATGTATGTAACACCCATAAGGAGGCGTGGCCGACCCCATAAAGTATATATATTCTGACTCAGGATCAACAGCCAAGTCGATTGGAGCATGTCCGTCTGTCCGTCTGTCCGTCTGACCGTCTGTCCGTCTGTACGTCCGTATGAACACACAGATCTCGGAGACTATAAGAGATAGAGACTTCATTTTTTTTGCATAGTGTTTGTAGTGTTTGCAGGCAGATCAAGTTTATTTTGGATTTTTGCCACGCCCCCCTCCGCCTCCACAAATTGAAAAAAACTATTTTAAGCAAACCCAGACAAGCTAGAGTACTGAATTAAAAGGTAGAATATGTTTATCTGGACGTTGTGTACAAATTTGGTACAGAATGGATAATAAACATGGAAGTTATTCACATTTCAAATTTCAAAAGTTGAGAGGCGTACGCTTGCTTGCTGTTCTCACAACATTTACTCAGTGTTTCTCACACTTGTGAAGAGCGTGGCTCAGTGGTTAGAGGGTTGAACTCGCGTGCGTGAGGTCCGCGGTTCGATTCCCGAGACGATTTTTTTTTTGTTTTAAATTTTTTTTATATTAACTTAAAATTGGCGAGTGCGCAGCACGAGCAAAATAAATATATAATATAACTTTGGGCACCGAGTATTATATAGTCGAGCACACTCGACTATAACTTTCTTACTTGTTTTAATTTATTTACTATTAGCATTTTGTACTGCAGAACAAAGTGATTGACTTAAAACATAAAGGTATAAAATAAGTATAAATTAATTACGAATTAATATAGAAAATGTATAGTATATCTTTCACTTTCAATTCAATGTTCTATAAGCGGTTTAATACAGACACACATCTTGCAGTTTTGCTTAAAATTTTATTTGATTTTATTATAAATTTTTTTGTTGAATAATCCAGTTGATACTATTTAGCTTAGTCTATATTTAATAAAGTTTACTGGTAATTACTTGGTAATTATACCAGATGCCCATTGGGTACCAAGAGTATATTGACTTTGTGACAGCAGCAAATGTATGTAACACCCATAAGGAGGCGTGGCCTATAAAGTATATATATTCTGACTCAGAATCAATAGGCGAGTCGATTGGAGCATGTCCGTCTGTACGTCCGTATGAACACACAGATCTCGGAGACTATAAGAGCTAGAGCTAGAGCACCCACACCAGCCAAGCTACAGGACTGAATTTTAACACGTTGTGTGAAAATTTGGTACTGATCGGATAATTAACATACCTAATACCAAAATTTGAGGGGCATCTATAGCATACGGTTCTAAACCCACAAACGGCAACAATATTTTAGTGTTTTTTTCTTTCTCACACGCCTCTAACAACCAAACGAAAAAGGGGATTCAATTGAAACTTGGTACAGATGTTAGGGAAGAGTGTACCAACATAACAAAACAAAAAAATCGATAATCGAAAATATGTTGCCCGCGAAATTTGAACCTTACACCTTACTTTTTGATCACACCTCGTATATATATACATATATGTAAACTTCAAATATGCATGTTTCTACTTTAAGGGGACTAATAACAATTCATGTTTTTTTTTTTGCCATAGTGTTATAAGAAACCATAAGAAAATATAAGGTGTATATGTCACCACTAACCAGAAATCGTGTAAGTATCAACCCGATAGCATAAAAAAGAACAGATCAGTTTTTAATCAGTTGATGATAATACGAAGGAGCCATGCAAAAAATTAATATTATAAATGAATATATTTAGAATAGATTTTATTGCGGTTGCCTTAGGTGATTTAATATAGACTTTTGTGCCTGTAGGAGGGACTACTGTGCGTTACAAAATTCTATGCAGACTGAATATACTTTTTAAAGTGTATTGTGGATTAGAGGTGTGCACAAGATCGAAAAGTGCAAGTGTGTCTGTTAACCCTAACTAGTCTATAGTTTTTAAGCTATCTCAATGAAGCATGATATACATACAGTGGTGAGCACAAGTGGATACATGTTTACTACTTTTGAGCATTTATTCCTGTAAAATCTGTTAAAATGCATCGATCAATGTGATTTTTTCTTTATTCTACTCTTTATTATTATTAGAATGTAGAAATATAATTTTTAGTTATGAAAAATATGAACTTCATATAAATATTTTAACAAATACTGAAAATGGCAATTATCCACTTATGCACGTTTTACTTTTTTCGGTTTGAAACCCAATTTTTAAAGCTTTTAATGACAAACCCTTATTATGACCAATATAAACAAGTAAGAAAGTTATAGTCGAGTATGCTCGACTATATAATACTCGGTGCCCAAAGTTATAGTATATATTTATTTAGCTCGTGCTGCGCACTCGCCAATTTTAAGTTAATTTAAAAAAAAAAATCGTCTCGAGAATCGAACCGCGGACCTCATACACGCGAGTTCAACCCTCTAACCACTGACCCACGCTCTTCACAAGTGTGCGAAACACTGAGTAAATGTTGCCGTCGTATGGGGTGAGAACAGCAAGCAAGCGTACGCCTCTCAACTTTTGAAATTTGAAATGTGTATAACTTCCATGTTTATTATCTGATCTGTACCAAATTTGTACAGATAAACATATTCTAACTTTGTACCAAAATTCAGTCCTGTAGCTTGGCTGGGTTTGCTTAAAATCGTTTTTATCGATTTGTGGAGGCGGAGGGGGGCGTGGCAAAAATCCAAAATAAACTTGATCTGCCTGCAAGCACTACAAACACTTTGCAAAAAATGAAGTCTCTAGCTCTTATAGTCTCCGAGATCTGTGTGTTCATACGGACGTACAGACGGACAGACGGTCAGACGTACAGACGGTCAGACGGACAGACGGTCAGACGGACAGACGGACAGACGGTCAGACGGACAGACGGACATGCTCCAATCGACTCGGATGTTGATCCTGAGTCAGAATATATATACTTTATGGGGTCGGCCACGCCTCCTTATGGGTGTTACATACATTTGCTCTTGTCACTAACCCAATATACTCTTGGTACCCAATGGGC
>JBAMBR010002883.1:0-16000 GCA_037044475.1 Zaprionus obscuricornis
AGGCATTTTTTTTGGTACCATTTGCTTAATCTTGCTAGAGAAAATATAAAAAAAAAATAAATAAAACGACAACAAATTTTTTTTCTTGGCATAATTTATGGCATATCACGTATACGACACTGCTGCACACATGCTGCCAATGGCAAAAAAAAAGTAACAAGATGAACTAAAACAAGAAGCTGAAGCTGAAGATGAAGATGAAGCATAAAATGACTACGACAAGTTCGCTTTACTTTTTTTTTCTCGCCTAACATTTTTTATTTGCCTGACGACCTACGCTTCGCCATGCTGCTACTCATACCTCTGCCTCAAGGCGCCAAAAGGTCAAAGTTAAAACTCAATCAAGTTTCACAGCACAATTATAGGAATTGCCTGGCCAATAATTGTTAATAATGTAACGCAAATTAAGCTTAGCAAAAATGGCAAAAGTTTTATGCGCGTTTATTAATAAAATAAATATAAAATGCACACAAAGGGTAGCCGCGAGGGTAGCTATTAAAATTATGAATATTAAAGTTACCGTTGAGAGTTAAAAGTTGAAAGTTAAAAGCTAAAGCTGCAGCTTAACGTGCCACGTGATAAAGTTATAATTTGTCTAATTAAAAGTTTCACGAATTATCGCGTGGCAACATAGAAAGTCACGCAACGAAAGTGCAACAGCAAGTGTACCTGCTGTGTCTTTCTCTCTCTCTCTCTCTGCTCTCTTGCCACCTGTCACTGAGTAATATGAAAGTACAAAACTATAACACAAAGTGGCAATAAAACAAATCAAAAAGTGATGCATCAAGCAACACATATGGCCCTCCACTGTGCCATGTGGCATGCTACAGTTTAGAGCAACGAGAAAATTGTCCAACACTTTGCAACTTTTCTGTTTTTTTTTTTTTTTTGGCAAACTAAAAATTGACTTAAAGTTTACGCAACATCAATAAATTTTTCAATTTTGATTGAAAAACTTTTAAAAAAAATTTATAAGAAAATTGAATTTATTTCAAATTTATAGCCAGAAATTAACATTTAATTAAACGATATATATCGATCTTTATATATATACATATATCGTATATTTATATAATATTATCATGTGCTATGAAGCAGCACTTTAATTCGTTAATTTTGTGTATTTTTCTAAAATATATAAATTATACAATTTTCTGGAACAGAGAAAACTAAATAAAAATCGTTAAAGATTTTGCAGATTATAATTTATATTATTAAAAATATTTATATATATATATTTATATATTATATATTTATATATTATATATTAATATATTATATATTTATATATTTTTTTAGTTATTCTCAGTTATTTCAGTTGCTGTTATAGAGTTTAAAGTCGAGAACATGTATACAAAATTAAAGATTATATTAATTTTGGCATTTGCTTTATATTTTCATGTCATGCAAAAATTTTGCATGACATGAAAATATAAAGCAAATGCCAAAAAATATAATCTTTAATTTTGTATACATGTTCTCGACTTTAAACTCTATAACAGCAATGAAATAACTGAGAATAACTAAAAAAATATATAAATATATAATATATTAATATATAATATATAAATATATAATATATAAATATATATATATAAATATTTTTAATAATATAAATTATAATCTGCAAAATCTTTAACGATTTTTATTTAGTTTTCTCTGTTCCAGAAAATTGTATAATTTATATATTTTAGAAAAATACACAAAATTAACGAATTAAAGTGCTGCTTCATAGCACATGATAATATTATATAAATATACGATATATGTATATATATAAAGATCGATATATATCGTTTAATTAAATGTTAATTTCTGGCTATAAATTTGAAATAAATTCAATTTTCTTATAGAATGATTTTTAAAATTCAATCATAAAAGTTTTTCAATCAAAATTGAAAAATTTATTGATGTTGCGTAAACTTTAAGTCAATTTTTAGTTTGCCAAAAAAAAAAAAAAAACAGAAAAGTTGCAAAGTGTTGGACAATTTTCTCGTTGCTCTAAACTGTAGCATGCCACATGGCACAGTGGAGGGCCATATGTGTTGCTTGATGCATCACTTTTTGATTTGTTTTATTGCCACTTTGTGTTATAGTTTTGTACTTTCATATTACTCAGTGACAGGTGGCAAGAGAGCAGAGAGAGAGAGAGAGAAAGACACAGCAGGTACACTTGCTGTTGCACTTTCGTTGCGTGACTTTCTATGTTGCCACGCGATAATTCGTGAAACTTTTAATTAGACAAATTATAACTTTATCACGTGGCACGTTAAGCTGCAGCTTTAGCTTTTAACTTTCAACTTTTAACTCTCAACGGTAACTTTAATATTCATAATTTTAATAGCTACCCTCGCGGCTACCCTTTGTGTGCATTTTATATTTATTTTATTAATAAACGCGCATAAAACTTTTGCCATTTTTGCTAAGCTTAATTTGCGTTACATTATTAACAATTATTGGCCAGGCAATTCCTATAATTGTGCTGTGAAACTTGATTGAGTTTTAACTTTGACCTTTTGGCGCCTTGAGGCAGAGGTATGAGTAGCAGCATGGCGAAGCGTAGGTCGTCAGGCAAATAAAAAATGTTAGGCGAGAAAAAAAAAGTAAAGCGAACTTGTCGTAGTCATTTTATGCTTCATCTTCATCTTCAGCTTCAGCTTCTTGTTTTAGTTCATCTTGTTACTTTTTTTTTGCCATTGGCAGCATGTGTGCAGCAGTGTCGTATACGTGATATGCCATAAATTATGCCAAGAAAAAAAATTTGTTGTCGTTTTATTTATTTTTTTTTTATATTTTCTCTAGCAAGATTAAGCAAATGGTACCAAAAAAAATGCCTTAGATTTGGCCTCAACTTGGTTGGCGACCGGAAACGGATATACAATTTTAGTAATTTTCGTGAGTGACCAAAAGAAATGCTCGACAAAAAAGGAAATTGCCAAAAATAAACCAACAACAAAAAAAAAAAAAACGAAGAAAATACAAAAACAAGAAAAGCTTGAAGCTTTAGCAGTTGCTCAACATTTGTGGGCTGTGCTTCATCTTGTGTTTTTTTTTTTTTTGTATTTGTTTTTATTGGCGTGAAAAATGTAATAATGGACTTTTCTTTGCTTACACATACATACACACATACACACACATACATAGCTATTGCTAAGATGTGTATGTATGTGTATGTGCTTGGCCTCTTCAGCCTCTAAATGTCCTTGTATGCTTGTATGTCATTGTGTTCAAGCCATTGTTGTCTTTTGGCTTGCCAAACATTTCTATTTTTTTTTTTCTGTTGCTCTACTTTATGTGCATTTGCCTTGTGCCCTATGTTTTTCGTATGTCTCGTCTGGACTTTTTATGAGTCCCAGTTGATGAAGTTATCTATGTGCTATATTCGCACACACACACATACACACACTCTCTGTCTCTTTTTCTCACTTATTTTGGCTGGTATTTTACTATGAGAGTTTAGAGCCTTTTAAGTGTTTGCTTTGCGCTTTGTCGAACAAAAAGTGTTGCATACTTTTAGGCACGCGATTTTAATAGTGCCTAGGATCAAGCTTGTTATGTGATTTCTGTCTGCTGCTGCTAGTAAATTCTAGTTATTTTTATAGTGCTATCTCTCTCTCTCTCTCTCTCTTCTCTCTCTCACACTTGCTGTATGTGTGCTTAGCATAATTGCTGTAGTGCATAGTAAAGTCTAACTGCTCGCGTCTACTCTATGCTGTTTATATGTATATGCGCTGTGGCTGCAAAATAGAATTACATGAATTTGCTTAGTCAAAGAAGTTGTTAAACAATTTTGTAGTTATAGTAAGCAGTATTATTTTTTAGTACAAATGTTTTAATTATTATTTTTAGTAAATCTTTTACTTAGTTTACTGACTTGAAGAAACTGGAATTAAAACTTGCATAATCTCTGCTTGCAATGAAATCTTAAATTGTTTGCAGAGCATCTACTAGTTCATCAATTTTATATACTGCTAGGCAATGCATAGTTTTTCTTGCTATTCTCACAGCTGCTTTCTCTTTCTCTTTCTATTTCTATTTCCATTTCCATTTTGGCCTTTTGTCAAGTTGGGACGCGTGTGAAATTGTGCCTAAGGTCAGGGCGACAAAAACTGAGGCAGTGTGGACAGCGCAGAGTAGAAAGAGTGCTATGTGTCTATGTATGTGTGTGTGAATGTGTACAAAGCTCTACGAGCAATTTCGTTTATTGAAAGCACTCAGCTCATGGCAGCAGCACTATATGAAAGAGAGAACTGTGAAGAATACTGTCTAGTCTTCAAGCGTATGCAAGCACTGCTCGTATGTCGTATATCGTATATGCAGTGGCATTAAATCTGACTATAAGCATTTTTATTTACATTGCCGTTTTGCCACGCCACATGAAAAGTGTCTTTCACATAAACATAAGATTGAGTTTCCTCTTTTTGGCTTTTGGCAAAATTTTCTTTTATTTATTTTTTATATTTTTCGTCTCTTTTTTTTTTGGCCAAAACGTCACTAAACAATTTTAACGATGCTTCGCGCTTGATTTTTGCATTTTTACTACAAGTTGAAATTGTTGAAAGAAAATAGTGAAAAAGTGTGAGGGCGTAAGGTATTTGTGGGGGGGGGGGGGCGTGGCAGTTGTAGATGATGCACTCAGTTATAAAATCGAATTTATTGCAGTTGAGTGACTGTATGGCAGTTATGGCCAGTGGCAAGCAGCGTAGCGGGAGCAGAGAGAGAGCAGAGAGAGCATGCCAACAAACTCGACTGCAATTTTTGATTTGGCAAAGTTTTTTTTTGGCATTTTGTGTTGGGATTTAGCTCTGTTTGCGCATTTGACTGACGTTGATTGGATTAGAATTTTGCACACCGCATAAATATTTATAAATGTAAGCAGTAAAAGCATTTGCCTAACTCTCTCTCTTTCACTCTGCCTACTTTTCTCTCTTTCACGCTTTTGCCTCTGATTGTTGAATAAACAAAACAGAAAAAGTTTTTTCTCTTTTTTTTTTTTGTTTTCTATATTAATTTGTTTGCCACTGCTGCCACTTGAACACTGTGCCGCATGCTGTGCCTTCATTGTTGTTGTTGTTGTGTTGCTGTGTGTGTGCCTTTGCCATATGCCACTTGAGTGCCTGCCGCACACACACACACGTGCCGTTACGTGTTGTGTTTGGTCCTGCAGGACAATGGTTTTGGCAAGCACACAGCCTGCCTTTGGTTGCCTGCCTTGCCTGCTTTTTGGGGCTACTGGGTAAACAATTATACGCTTTTTATACCCTATACAAGCACTATGCTATGGGGTATATCTGCTGAGATGAAATGTTGCTTGACTGTCAAGTCATGCATGTCAAGTCTTTACTCTAGAGTTTAACTTTTCCGAGAGTATCTGCAAGTCAAAGTGCTGCATATGCTCTACTCTTTTTACCTTTGAGCAACCACTTAAAATGCTTATATGTGTGTGTATGTGTGTGTGTATGTGAGTGTGTGTGTGTGTGTGTGTGTGTAAGTGTGTGTGTGTGCTTAGACAAGCATGTTAATTGAGTTTAGTTTTTCTCGCTTTGCTTTTAATGCGCAACGTGTTGATGATTTGTTAAGCTGCAAAAATACAAAACCCAAAATATTATTATATGCCCCATAAAATGTAATAAACATTAATCTAGGCAATATCTATATATATATATACAGATATATATATATATATAAATTATATATATATATATTCACATTAAGTAAATTGAGTAACATTTCTGTGTGAAGTTTGTTTTTTTCAACTTGAATATTTTATATATTGAGAAGTATCTGTGTTAGACAGCGCCTGCTGTTAGCTCATAGCTGTAACTGTAGGCGTGGCGTGCATAGCACTTGAAAGTATCCGCAAGTGTTGCCAATATACATATATATATATATAGCAAGCATATGCATGAGTGTGTGTATGTGTGTGTGTGTGTGTGAGACACTTGACACAAGCAAACAAACATGACAGACACTTGACACACAGTCGAGCAAAGCAATTGACGCTCAATGGCAAAGACATGAGAATGCGCTTTGTTGACAGCAGAGGGGTACGGGAGAGTAGGCGAGGCAAGGGAAAGGCAGTAGATGCTGGCAAATTGACTAACATTGAGCATATGCTTTATGAAGAAGGGACAAGTGTAATACAGAAATGGGGCATGTGGCATGTGGCATGAGGCAAAGGGGGATTGGTGAATAAAGTGAAGTGAAAACAGATTAGAAATTGACTTGACTCGACATAACATTGTATTGAATTGCGCTTATGCTGTGCTGTGCTGTGCCGTGGCATGCCACTTGTGGCATAAATTATTGATAGCTGCTGCTTCCAACTGCCGCAAATAAAGGATAACTGTGGCAGATTATCGATAAAGATAGCAACGTATAGCGAGAGAGTGAGAGTGTGAGAGAGAGAGAGAGAGCGGGAGAGAGAGAGAGCGGGAGAGAGAGAGAGCGGGAGAGAGAGAGAGGGAAAGGAAGAGAGAGATAGAGACAGGGAGCAGATAAACTTAAAGTGCTTTTAGCTAACTTAAAGCCAACACTTCACTCGTCGCCATTAACAGCAACAGTTACTATAACAGAAGAATAACAGAATGTTAACTGACAGACATTAACAGTCATAGTTACTATAACAGAAGCATAACAGCATGTTATTTGGCATATAATAACAGTTGCTCATGCTGTAACATGAGAATAACATAATGTTGTCTTAGAGACATTAACAGCAACAGTTTCTGTAACAGAAGCATAACAGAATGTTGTCTGACGGACATTAACAGTCACTGTTACTATAACAGAAGCATAACATAATGTTATTTGGCATATAATAACAGTTGCTCATGCTGTAACATGAGAATAACATAATGTTGTCTGACAGACATTAACAGCAACAGAGTCTGTAACATTAACAGTAACAGTTACTATAACAGAAGCATAACAGAATGTTGTCTCACAGACATTAACAGTAACAGTTTCTGTAACAGAAGCATAACAGAATGCTGTCTCACAGACATACATTGTACTGTTAAGCTATGAGAATCGCAGAGAGCGGCTGATTCTATCTGTGATTGTTGGCTGTGGCGATGGGAAATGAAGGAATGTTGGAAATGAGGAAAACTAACACTTTGCAGCACTTGTTGCACTTGTTGCTTAATCATAATCATGAAAACTTTTACAATTTCTTAAGCAATTAAATTAAACATATGAAATTCTTTAAGAGCACAAATTGAAATTGAAAATGTAAAATATAAAATATAAAATGTGAAATTGTGCGCAGTGTCAGTGAAAGCATATGATGCTTCAAATACTTAGTTAAAGTCATTAAAATTGTGATTAGATGAGAAATTCAAGTGGCAAATTTTTGTGTCGTTAAAACTAATTAAACGTATTTAATTGCATTTAAGAGGCACGTGCAAATTGCAAGCAATTTTAATTGCCACAAAAACACACTACGAGTGTAAAAGAGAGAGAGACACAGAGAGAGAGAGAGAGACAGCATCTCTAATTAGAGCAAACAAAGTCAAAGCAATTCCAGAAACTGAAAATGTGTAAGACAAAAGCAAAGGGAAATGAAAAGAAACACATTCACATTTTCTCTCTCTCTCTCTTTCTCTCTTTCTCATTCTCTTGCTCACTCACACTCTAGCTCTCTCAAGGGAAAAATGCTATGGCTACACGTGACATGAAGTCAAAGTCATAGCACTGAGAGGAGAAAGAGACACAGAGAGAGAGAGAGAGCGGCAACGGCGGTCGAGTCAATAAAAAGTGCAAATGGCCATAAGAAATGGCCGCCAGAGGAACTGCTGCCAGGACACATTCCGACTTAATGTGCGTTAAAAGGCAAAGCCAAGGACACAGCGCAACAAGAACTTTAAAGGAAATATTTAAACCAAAAGTTTTTGGTCAACTGAGCAGAGCAGCAGGAGAAGTAAAAAGAAATGGAAGTAGAACTGCGTCAAGCTATTGTTGTGAAATTAAATTCCAACTAGCGGAAGCTAGCTACAGATGCAGGGGAAAGTAAAAACAGTAGCTGTAGTAACAGCAGAGGCAGCGGCAGTGGCAGCAGAGGCAGTAGGAGCAGAAATTGAAGATGTAGCAGGACCTACGCACCGCCAGGTGAGGCAGAATGAAGCAGCTTTTGTTATTTTTACACTTCATTGCCGTGGAATTTACTTTGTTGCCCTCTGTGTGTGTGTGTTTGTGTGTTTCTCGGCTTTTGTTTTCGACTTGGGATGCCGCAAGCTTCGTCCAAGCGTAAAGATAAAACTTGTGTTCTGCTTTTACAGCTTCTTCTACTTTTTTTTTTTTTTGCACTCTCCACTTGTCTCACTTCTTTCTCACCAGTCTCTCGCTCTTGCATACCTTCTCTACTTTCTATCAAAACAACTTTTGTCATTTGTTTGCTATGTGTGTGTGTGTCTCTCTCTCTCTCACTTCCCATCTCTCTCTCTGTTATTGTCATAATATTGTCGAACCAATGAAAAGTTTGCCACTCAAGCGGAAGCAGACTTTGTCTTCGTCTGTGTCACATCGACAACTTGTGACTTTTTTTCTCTTTTTCTTTTGGTTTCGGTTTCTGCTTTTTTTTTGTATTTTTTTTTTTATTTCGTTTCTTTTTATTTTAATGTCACACAAAGGCCAAATTTTAATAATTTCCAACAGCCAAACTAAATGACACGCCCATCAATATAAGGTATGGGATAGAGGGAGAGAGGGTGGGGGGGGGGTAAGGGGCCATAGGTTGTTGGTCATGCTGTGGCATGGGCGTGACAACGACTCGATAAGGTCGTCAAAGTTTCTTGACTTTGTTTTTTTTTTTATTCTTTTTCTTCATCGACACGGCAAATGTCAAAAGCTCAGAGAGCGCAGAACCTTTCGAGTTTCCACGCAACATTTTTTTGTCTTTTTTTTTTCTTGTTGTTGTTGTTGTTATTGTTTTTGTTGTTGTTGCTTCTTACTTTTATTTTTATTGAATTTGCACCTTGACAAACATTTTAGCAGCTGTCCTCGCTGGCTGCCTGATGATGTTGAATGTTGACTGCTGACTGCTGCCTGATGGTTGCCTGCCTGCCTGACTGACTGTTTGGCAGCTGGAGTTGAAGATTATTTCTACACTTTTGGCCCTTATTGTGTTTATTTTGACAGCAGCCAAAGGCATTAGGTTATTATCCTGCCACTGCTACTGCTACTGCTACTGCTGATGCTCATGCTGCTACTTTTGTTTCTGTTGCTCTTGTTGCTGCTGCATATGCTACTTTATTTATGTAGTTCAAGTTTCAAGTTTTGAGTTTGAGGCAAGTTGAAAGTTCACTTTGAATATTTGGGCAAGTTTAAAGAGATTTATGCATGAGTTTTACTGTATTTACGTGTATAACTGTTTGGCCAACAAAAATCGTTACCTTTGATGTTTATTTTTATAACGCTTCACGTTGCCGTATACTTAATATGCCTTTAAGCCATGACTTAAATGTGGCTTTAAATTGAAACTGACAAAGTCAGAGTAAGACAGAGAGAGAGAGAGAGAGAGAGAGAGAGAGACAGCTGCTGTCACATATCAAATTGACAAGTTTTCGTTCGCACTTGTTTTTCGTTATTTTTTTTATGCGCCTTGTTCTGTCTCTCTTCCTTCGCATAGTTTTGCAGGCTGTGTGACAACGTTGCGTATACGTGATATGGACAAATGTTGCTGCCAGGCGCTGATTTTTTTTACAAACACATATATGTGTGTGTGTGTGTGTGTGCTTGTAAGTATCGCATTGCAGACAGCAGCAATTTCATTTGAAATTTAATGCCAAGTTTTGAAAGATGCCGCGTGACTGGCATACAACACGCTGAGCTCAAGAGTAAGAGTAAGAGTAAGAGGTATGTGTACTGATTCTTGCTTCTCTGCTGCTTCTTCAACTGCTTTGCCAGCTGCCAGACACATTAAAGCGTGCGCACATTTAAAGTTAGCTACACCCTCTGCCTCCTCTCTCTCTCTCTCTGCTCTCTATGCTATCTTCTCCCCTCTCGCTACTATTTTCTAATTAAAAAAGCTTTGACTTGGCGTGAATTTTGACAGCTTTAAGCGCTGCAGCAGAGACAGCGTCTGGCGTCTAGCGTTTAGCGTCAGCCTGTCATCAAAATAGTTGCGATAAATGCCAAAAATGCCACAATTGTTTTGCCAGCGCAACGTGCATTGCATACAAATTATTAACGAATGCCACAGCTAACGAGGCAGCCAAAAGCAGTTCGTGGCAAGTTAAAAATGTACAAGTTGAAGCTTCACTGAATGCCGGCATGATGTATAGTCAGAATTGCAAGTAATTGAGCTGGTAAAGCAAGGATGAAGAGCGACAGAGACAGAGACAGAGAGAGACAGAGACAGAGAGAGAGTGTTAAGCTAGTTAAGCTGATCAATCAGCAGCAACAGCAGCAGCAGCTGCTTTCATCAATCTTTGAGCTGAAGCATGTGCAACAGTGCGTATGCTTAATGTGACGCCCCCTTTGGCAAGTCGAGTAATTAATCAGCTGCAACTCAAACCTAAACCAAATGAAGAACAGCTAAACACTAATCGCACATAAATGCTTGATGAAATTAAATTAACGAGTCTTTAATGCCAAAGGATGCATAATTCAACACACACACACACACACATAGTGTAAGGGAGAAAAAGATAAAAATCTGTGAAAATGAAATGAAAATTCCAAGCATAATTAAAAGTGTTTCACAGGATGTGTAAGAGGAACATGTGTAAAACGACTGAGGAAAATGCATTCAGTGTCTGTGCGGAATTTTTTTTTTTTGCCCTATAGACGGAAAATGTCTGACAGCTATGAGCAAGTACAGCAGACAAAAAGAATGATGATGAAAGTGAGAGAGAGAAAGCAACAGAGAGTGAGAGAGAGAGAGAGGCAGTGACAGGCACTGAGATTCAAGTCAGTGAATGTGGAACAAACAATGCTGCCGCATGTTGATAGGAAACTGGGTAATTTTCATGAGTTGCAAGACGGAAGCAGCTGACCCGCAACGCAACGCAAAGCAAGGCAACTAAACAACGTTGCAAGGACAAGCAGCAGGATGCGCATAGAAAATACTATAGTCCACTTATGTGCGCCCAGTTAACAAGCAAAATGTAAAGACAACAAAGTTGCCACTTGCCACTTGCCGCTTGTCGCATGTCGCCTGTCGCTTACTTGACTGCATATGCAAAGTTTCTTAGTTTATGCAATAGATGGCTGTGCAGTTGAGTAGGGGGAGGGGGGTGGCATGTGGCATGTTGCATGTTGCATGTTTGTAGTCCATTATGGGGTAAATTAAATTTACTGCCAACTGCGGCAGCTGCAAAAGAACATTTCGTTGTCGATGCGCACGATTTAAGAGTTTTTGCCACGCTGTGACGACTTTTACTGCAACTGCCATCGAAATATTGGTTTACGAAGCAAAGAGCCAGAGCGATGGCAATGGCGACGGCAACACAGCAACTTTATGTAGCACGAACGTAAATTGATTTAAGTGCATGTCACACAGCATATTGCCGAGAGGTTCTGCTATGTCCTGGTCCTTAAATCGTTTAACAAGCCCAGTTTGTTGCTTATAAAATTCCGGTCGTAAAACGATTTATTTGCTTTTGCCGAACGGTCAACTGTAACTGTCGTTGTGACTGTGACTGTAACTGGGACTGTGACTGTAAGTGTGACTGTGACTGTAACTGTAACTGTAACTGTAACTGTAACTGTGACTGTGACTGTAACTGTGACTAGTTGTGACAGTAATTGTAACTTTAACTGTGACTGTGACTGTGACTAGCTGTGACTGTGATTGTAACTGTGACTGTGATTGTAACTGTGACTGTAACTGTGACTGTAACTGTGACTGTGACTGTAACTGTGACTGTAACTGTGACTAGTTGTGACAGTAATTGTAACTTTAACTGTGACTGTAACTGTGACTGTGACTGTGACTGTAACTGTGACTGTGACTGTAACTGTGACTGTAACTGTGACTGTAACTGTGACTGTGACTGTAACTGTGACTGTAACTGTGACTGTGACTGTGACTGTAACTGTGACTGTGATTGTAACTGTGACTGTGATTGTAACTGTGACTGTGAGTGTAACTGTGACTGTAACTGTGACTGTAACTGTGACTGTGACTGTAACTGTGACTAGTTGAGACTAGTAAATGTAACTTTAACTGTGACTGTGACTGTGACTAGCTGTGACATGTGCTTGCAACTGTGCCTGTAACTGTGACTGTAACTGTGACTGTAACTGTGAGCTGTAACTGTGACGGTAACAGTGACTCCAACTGTGACTGTAAATGAGACTGTAAATGAGACTTAAATGAGACTATCGATGTAACCTTAACTACGATTGTGACTGTGACTTTTGCTGTAAGCCTAGTAAGCCTAATAAGCTGTGCCTGTAACTATCGATCCTTATAGAACCATGACTATAACTGTGCCTTATAGCTGTGCCTATAGTAGTGACTGTAACTGTGACTATAACTGTGACTATCACTGTAGCCATCACTATGACTGTACATATAGCTATTGCTATGACTGCAATAGTAACTGTAACTTTATTTCACCAATGGCAAACTGCACTCTAATCACATTTCGTTCTGTAGCGGAACCCAATACGTAATTGGTTTGCTCGACTGCAGCGACGAGCGCTTAATGAAGTTGATCGAATAAAAACAAAAATAAATAAAATAAAAAAAGAATAAAATAAAGGGGGGAAAAGAACAGAGTACAAACTGTAAGTTGAGTAGTTTAATGGGGCGTGGCAACAATGAAATAAATTCGCAATATATACATAGACATTTTGTATGCTTGTGTATGTCTCTCTCTCTCTCTCTCTTTCACACTCTTTCTCACTCTATCTATCTCACTCTTTCTCAGTGTGTTTTGTTTTTATCCAAAGTGTGTCCTAGAAGAACAACAGTGGCAGCTGTGCAAGCAGATTTAGTACTTGCGTGTCCTTGACACTTCAAGGCAGTCTTGAATCTTTTACATATTCAAGGCTCTAATAACAGTTACACTTCAAGAAAAGCTTAGCCTAAATACTAAATATGCAAAGAATGTTAAGCGTAGTAGTAATAGATATATTTTCTCACAGTGTAGATACATATAGAACAATATCGTCGTCACGCCTTTCGTTACGTTTGTTTTTTTTTTCAGTTTTTCCGTTTTCTGTTTTCAGTTTTCTGTTTTCAGTTTCAGTCCATAACTTTTGGCATTGTGTTCTTGGCACTGGCGAATGATTTAAAACTTTTCTTGTTATTTTCATCTGTAACAAGTTTCTCCGCCTGCGTTGCACTAGTCACTGTTTCCTATGTTTCCTATGACTCGGGGGTAACATTCACAACTATTCATTCACTACAACATGAATGGTGATTCACAAACATTCAACGTAACACTGGGAATACTGGGGAACAGAGGGAACACAGGCCGCGCTTTAGCAGCTAAAGTAAAGAAAGTTTTGTAGGCAACAAATTAATTTAATGTCAGACACAAGACACAAAAACTTGTCAGCTTGTGGTTGGCAATTGGACTATGTGGCAATGGTTTTGGGGTAGTTTGAAGATTGAAGCTTGTAGCTAACAGCTAGCAGGGACTTGTAGCTAGAGTTAAGCTATTCCCTTTCGTGGGCTTAAAATGAAGTGCCAATGACATAAATTCATTTAAGGAAAAGCAAAAACTCTTCGCAAAACTTTTATGGCTGATAAAATGAAAATGTTATGTGTGAGATACGAGTATGTAGTATGTAGTCCTTACTCTGCTCTATGTTGTATATTGGGACGAGCAATAAACAAGAATTTTCTTATGGTTAGTTAAGGATTAAACAACAGTTATTAACTGACAATAAGGGAAAACTTTAAAGACAACTTTAAGCTAAAAAGCTAAAGACATAGCATAGTTATGGCAACTGTCTTGCTTATGGAATTTCATTATTTTGTTTGTTTAATTTATAGTTTTGATCTTTCATACATGCATGTTCATGTTGCCGCTAATTGAATTACAGCCATAAAAAAAAAATAAACGATTCATCAATTGCAAAATAATAATAAAAAAACAGAAGAAAGAAAGAAAATGTCAATAGTCAGCATTGAATGCTAACAAATTGAAAGCATCGCGCATTGTGTGTCATGCATTGAATCAACGTTATCCATATGCAACGCCCACAATATTGCCACACCCACACACACAGACAGAGGAGTAGCAAGAGTAAAGGCAAGCTAACTGACCGACCGTTAGTAGCATTTGCCATTTACTTGGCATTACAAGCATTTAGCCTCAGCTCAGCATCATTCTATCTCTATCTCCCTCTCTCTCTCTGTTATCTGTCTCGCTCTGTTCATCTCTCTGAGCACCTTTTATAATTGCACTTGTCGGCATTTGTTTTACACTGACCCCAAAAATAAATGTTACACTCTCAATTCTCAGCATATTTTATGTTTTCCCAGTTGAAAATGGCATAACATAAATTCAGCTGCTCTTCGTGTTTGTTCAGTCAGAGAAATAAAAAAAACTTTACATTTTATACATTGTATAACATGATAGTGTATGACATCATGTTATACAATGTATAAAATGTAAAGTTTTTTTTATTTCTCTGACTGAACAAACACGAAGAGCAGCTGAATTTATGTTATGCCATTTTCAACTGGGAAAACATAAAATATGCTGAGAATTGAGAGTGTAACATTTATTTTTGGGGTCAGTGTAAAACAAATGCCGACAAGTGCAATTATAAAAGGTGCTCAGAGACATGAATAGAGCGAGACAGATAACAGAGAGAGAGAGGGAGATAGAGATAGAATGATGCTGAGCTGAGGCTAAATGCTTGTAATGCCAAGTAAATGGCAAATGCTACTACGTTCGGTCAGTTAGCTTGCCTTTACTCTTGCTACTCTTCTATCTGTGTGTGTGGGTGTGGCAATATTGTGGGCGTTGCATATGGATAACGTTGATTCAATGCATGACACACAATGCGCGATGCTTTCAATTTGTTAGCATTCAATGCTGACTATTGACATTTTCTTTCTTTCTTCTGTTTTTTTATTATTATTTTGAAATTGATGAATCGTTTATTTTTTTTTTATGGCTGTAATTCAATTAGCGGCAACATGAACATGCTGTATGAAAGATCAAAACTATAAATTAAACAAATAAAATAATGAAATTCCATAAGCAAGACAGTTGCCATAACTATGCTATGTCTTTAGCTTTTTAGCTTAAAGTTGTCTTTAAAGTTTTCCCTTATTGTCAGTTAATAACTGTTGTTTAATCCTTAACTAACCATAAGAAAATTCTTGTTTATTGCTCGTCCCAATATATAACATAGAGCAGAGTAAAGACTACATACTCGTATCTCACACATAACATTTTCATTTTATCAGCCATAAAAGTTTTGCGAAGAGTTTTTGCTTTTCCTTAAATGAATTTATGTCATTGGCACTTCATTTTAAGCCCACGAAAGGGAATAGCATAACTCTAGCTACAAGTCCCTGCTAGCTGTTAGCTACAAGCTTCAATCTTCAAACTACCCCAAAACCATTGCCACATAGTCCAATTGCCAACCACAAGCTGACAAGTTTTTGTGTCTTGTGTCTGACATTAAATTAATTTGTTGCCTACAAAACTTTCTTTACTTTAGCTGCTAAAGCGCGGCCTGTGTTCCCTCTGTTCCCCAGTATTCCCAGTGTTACGTTGAATGTTTGTGAATCACCATTCATGTTGTACTGAATGAATAGTTGTGAATGTTACCCCCGAGTCATAGGAAACATAGGAAACAGTGACTAGTGCAACGCAAGCGGAGAAACTTGTTACAGATGAAAATAACAAGAAAAGTTTTAAATCATTCGCCAGTGCCAAGAACACAATGCCAAAAGTTATGGACTGAAACTGAAAACAGAAAACTGAAAACAGAAAACGGAAAAACTGAAAAAAAAAACAAACGTAACGAAAGGCGTGACGACGATATTGTTCTATATGTATCTACACTGAGAGAAAATATATCT
>JBAMBR010002884.1:0-89693 GCA_037044475.1 Zaprionus obscuricornis
TCGTTTTAAAAATTAGAGAGAAAATTCTGCTGGTGTCTCAACACTTTTTGCGGTATTTATAAGCATAAGCTTTGTATTTATGTAAGTGTGTATTTGTGTGTGTTTGTGTGTGTGTGTGTGTATATGTACGTGCGATTTTGCAGTCAACAAGAGTTCTAACTTTCCATTCAACTATTGTTTGTGACAATCAAACTCAAGAAATAGAAATATAATAGAAATATATAAATTATACAACTGAGAAGCTGAATGTAATATTCAGCTAAAGGTTTTTTACTTGGCTACTGATGCTGACTAAAAACAGATATGTATGTATAACTTATATTATCTTTTAGACTAAAAACACTAAAAAAAATAAAAATAAATTTTTGTGTGAATATATGCCCAAAAAAACACACAAAAATTTATTTTTATTTTTTTTAGTGTTTTTAGTCTAAAAGATAATATAAGTTATACATACATATCTGTTTTTAGTCAGCATCAGTAGCCAAGTAAAAAACCTTTAGCTGAATATTACATTCAGCTTCTCAGTTGTATAATTTATATATTTCTATTATATTTCTATTTCTTGAGTTTGATTGTCACAAACAATAGTTGAATGGAAAGTTAGAACTCTTGTTGACTGCAAAATCGCACGTACATATACACACACACACACACAAACACACACAAATACACACTTACATAAATACAAAGCTTATGCTTATAAATACCGCAAAAAGTGTTGAGACACCAGCAGAATTTTCTCTCTAATTTTTAAAACGAGTCGAAAACGTCAAAAGAATTAATTTCAGAGCAGAGACAATGAGCCACAACTGACTGACTGACTGACTGACTGACAGTTGGACGGATGTATAGTCGGACAGACTGACATACTGATGAACTGGCTGATAATTTATGCGCCACTTACCACCAGCACCTGTCAACAACCGTTAACCAAAGGTGCACAAACCACGACACTCTGGCAATAGAACAGTAGCAGAGCAAAGAAATTGTTGGAGGTCAACTCATGCCAACTAATTTTCAATTTGTGTGTGTCAACAAGACAAACTCAACTTGCTGGGTTGCTCTACTCTGTTCTGCTCTCTGCACTCTTTTCTAGAGCCGAACCAACCCGCCACGCCTACAAATTGCATGGTTGAACTTTGGCGAAACGTCAATGATAAGCAGAGCACAGGAGCAACGGGAGTCTTAGTCAGTTCTATGAACTGTACGCTATAAATATACATACCTAGGCTTTACCTAGAAGGAAACCTACGAAAATACACTTAAAGAAACAGTTGAAAAAACTTCATATTCAAATTTACTTCAATTGTGGCACTCTGTCTTTTCTTGCTGTGTAATGGCCAACAGATGGGCTCAGCTCAGCTTATTAACCCAGTTTGCTAGTCGCCGCAGTGGGTGAAACAATGTGCCGTTGTTATATTTTTCCTTCTTTGCATTTCTTCTGCCAACTCTTTGGCAAACTTGTGGCATACACAATAACCAGCAGCAACAACAACAACAACAACAAGAATAATAATAGCAACAATAACAATAGCAACAACAAGACTGTAAACAATAATACTTAACTTTAGGCGTTGCCATTGACGTAGCGACGGATGGTGGCAAAAACAGAGCCCCTGACATGAGTTTTTCTTGGGGTTAACTATGTTTAGAGGTATTGATATATGAGACCTGGGGGTCTATTTTGCATGCGACACGACGACACGACAAATGTCGTGGCCAATAACAACTAAAAACTACAAACAAGCTAGAAATATGTAACTGTAACACACCGAGATTTGAAGACACTTTCAGAGTTTACAAATATTTGAACGCTATTCGAAATTCTACTGCGGCATGCAAAGTATTCTATAAAACGTATATACCCGTTGGCCATAAAATGGGAAATGTTGAAGAAGAACAGACAGTGAAAAGCTTGGGAAAATATCTGTTGGCAGTTGCCAGTTGCCAGTTTTCCAGTGTAATTGCCACACATTGCCACAACATATTGAATAGCATTTGTTTGCTTAGGTGTGTGAATAGCTGCATTTAATATGCTACATAAATAATACATCTGTATATGTAAATGTATTTACATAATATATGTACATACATACATACATATGCATGTATTTTATATATGTATATTGTATATTTTATGTGTGGGTGCAGAATAATCCATAAATAGTTTTTTTTTTTTGCATTTCAATGCCGTTTCAACTTTATCTTTGTTTTCGACAATTGCCAGTGTAAAAACAATAAACTCGTTTTTATTTTATTTATTTTAACGAAAAGACGAAAAATAAAAAAAATTAGATTTAAATTTTTAAATAATTTTTAAAGCTTCACAGAGACTATATTCATTTTCGTCCAACAGTTTGCAACGCCTATAAGGAGGTGTGACAGATGTATATGTATTATTGATCAGTATTGTCAGCAGATTTCAGTTTTGTGCGTCTCAGTTTTAAAGCTGTCTCAAAAAACTTGGTATACATACTCCCTATGCCCGTCTATATATTGTTGTATATATTTTATAGCAGCCCTAGGAATCGATACAAATATCTGAACTAAATTTGATGCTAATCGGACCACTATATTATATGTATAAAAATTGATTTTTGAAAGAAAATGTTTACTTTAATATCCAGCAAGAGTATGAAGATAACTTTGCTTTTTTGATCGATAGTTTTCAAGCTTAAAGGAAATTAATGTAAATGTTTTTTAAAAAAAATTCCAAATCATATTAATTATATATTTATCTGATTTAATCTGAGTTCATTTAGGACCAGTTCTTACAATCAAAAACAAATCAAATAAAGATCCGGTTTATAATACAATGCGAATCGTGTTTTGCTTTACGCATTTTTATAAGCTTTCTATACAATTTTTTACAGAAGAGAGAATAAAAAAAAAGAGATTGTCTTTGAAGTTTTAGCTGTAAATCGAAATCGTTCTGTTGTTGTTCTTCTTCTTGTTCATGTTGTTATTGAGTCTAAAATTCTGAGAATTATTTTACAATTTTAATTACGTAATGTTAAATGTTCATAGTTAAAATGCATTGAATGCATTTCACAAATGTTGTAATTTATTGCAAAGGAAACGATAAATAAAACGAATTAAAATTGTTTGCTTTTTGCTTGACTTGGCTAAGCAATTATGACGAATTGTAAATAAAAAAAAAAAAAAAAAGCAAAAACAAAATTACAAAATACAAACTACAACAACTACAATTATCGGGCACGAGCTATGGAAATGGAAATGGTGACAACACTGACAACGACGACAACTAAGCGGTATAATCTTTTGAAGTGCAATTTGTCCGTGACTCAGAGCCATGTGAGATTCAGATTCCAAGTTGCTGTTGCGCTGTGTTGCTCTTGTTGTTGTTGTTGTTGTCTTTTACAACTGACAACCGACAACTGACAGCTGACCCTTTATGTGCGTCTCGCAGATCTTTGTCTTTTGGTCATTTCTCAATTTTTTGAGCATTTTAACAAAAATTAAGCACGTTAATGTCATTGAACCTTTTTTTTTTTAGTGTGTATGTGTGTGTGTTTGTGTGTGTGTGTGTGCGTATTTTTATTTGCCATTCTTTTCATTAGTTGTTGTTTTTGTTATTCTTGTGATGGCGCGTCTTTCTCTCGTTCTTTCTTTTTTTATGGCTTGGCAACTTTTTCTTATGAGATCATAATGCGAAAGCGCACTGAGAAGGTTTCAACGACATTATTGACAAAACTTATTACCTTTATTTTATTTTTTTACTACGAGACAATGCTCGTTATTTGAATGAATATCATACGACCAGATAGAAATGTTAACACACCCAACGCCCGCAACAACAGTAGATACGGCCACAGCAACAGCAACAGCAGCGATGGCAATAACAACAATGCTAAAATGACTGGAATGCCCATAAAGGTACAAAATAAAAATAAAGAAAAAAAAAAAAACAAGTTTACACAGAGAACCAAAGCAAACACACAGCAATAATATTATTATGCCAGCCCGCCGCTGTTGGCTGAAGCTGATGATATTGCTGATCTAAGCAGGCGACTGAATATAACAGACAACGAATGTCTGACGAAGCTTATTTCATTAACATTGATGTGTGAACGAAGTCAACTGCGCCGTCAGCGACATTGTGGTATTTTACAGATTTTTCACAACTTTTAAATTGAAACTGATTAATACCGCTGACGAGGCGCGCAAATTATTTTAGAATGTGGCCAGACTGTCATGTGTCTCATTAAAATGTATACACAACACAGAAATATATTATTACTTAATCGACGTGTAAAATGAAAACTGATTACATATTTTGAATTTTCGCTTTATATTTAGTTTAAATAATTAACAGTCGCTGGCATTCCTTTTCGTAATGCATTTTTGAATAGCTGCTCAAAATGCGCGCGTAATGACTCTCAATGAGAGAGTTGCCAGATCGTTAGGACAATATATGTCATGCTAGCTGTGCTCGTCTTACACACATAATGCGTCTAAGTAACTATTGAACTTTCCGTCTCTCTTATACACACGGTCATTTGTTATTGATTTCTCTTTTTTTTGCAAAGCAGACAGGGCTGTTGCACAGATTGCCAGACAACGTAGTTTATTCGACACGGAATTTTTCTTTTAAGTTGCATTTGTGCATAAGAATTTTTGTAATCAGTGTGTTTATTTCATTCAATATAATAATTAAAAGATGAGATTTAATTCTAGTGCTATAGCATAAAGAAAATGAAAGTGAAACGTTTACAATGCACTCTGTGAAAACCAAACGGAAACAGAGAAATAATAACAAACAAAATCAGACGCAGCTTGCTTCTTCGCATTCAGAACAAAGCAAAGTTAACTAACTTGGCATTTAATTTAAATTTAAAATAATTTTGTGAAAACATGGATGACGGCACATCGCAAAGTTCAGCCGCAGCGCCTATGACCCGAGAAAATATACCGTTGTTGAATCGCCAGCGAAATCGTTGGTATACATTCAGGTGATTCATCCATTAAAACTTAGCATATCCTTCCCCCTCACTCTTTCTCAACTTATTCAACCACATTTCTGAGTAATGGACAAGCTGGTTTATCAGCATTTTCTCCATGAAATATTATTATGCCACCCGCATATAAACTGACAACAATTACTGTATATTGCAATTTGCTCTCATTTTCTCTCTCTTTTTGGGTTTTTATATTTACTCTTGGGTTAGGGGAGAAGTATTCATCTTCCACTTGCACACTTTATGAGCGTAACTCTAAAACAACAATACAACAAGCGAAGGTTTTTCGCACACATGCAACATACATCTGTGTGTTGAGTGTGCGTTTGTTTGTATTTGTTTTCTTTAATTTTTGCTGTATCATATTTTGGTATTTCTTGTTTATTTTTTCGTTATTGATTTATTTTTATTTTCTGCCAAGGTCATTTCCGTTTTGTAGTATTTTTGTAACTTAATCATAATAATAAATATAAAATTGTAAGTGATTTATTGATAGATAAGATGAAGAAAATAATATCAGTGAATTTTGTTGAGAGATAGTGAAACTGTATTTAGGTTATTATTTTTTTTTTATCTATTTCAACATGTTTTATATAATAATATCATTTATTTTTTTTTTACAGCTGCTGGAGAAAATGGTTCCGGCCACGGGAACTACGGGCTCGCACCGTCAATTTGGGACGTGCGAATACGGAGAAGTTTCCACCGAATGAGATACGAAATCAAAAGTATAATTTCATAACGTTCCTGCCATTGGTGCTATTCGAGCAGTTTCGTTTCTTTCTCAATTTATACTTTTTGTTGATGGCATTATCACAATTTATACCGGATATACGAATCGGTTATCCTTATACATATTGGGGTCCATTGGGTTTTGTGCTTATGGTAACAATATGTCGTGAAGCTGTTGATGATTTGCGACGCCATCAACGAGATCATGAGGTCAATTCACAGAAATATAAACGTTTATCAGCAACTAATGGCAATGGCTATGAAATGGTTCCCAGTTCTAAGTTGAAAGTTGGTGATGTTATTATTGTTGAGAAGAATGAACGTGTTCCCGCCGATCTCATACTGTTGCGTACAAGTGATCGCAGTGGTTCAGTATTTGTGCGTACAGATCAATTGGACGGTGAGACAGATTGGAAGCCACGTTTAGCTGTGCCGTATACACAGAAACTAAGCCGCGATTCTGATCTATATAATATTGATGCTAGCTTCTATGTGGAGAAGCCACAGAATGATATACACAGCTTTATTGCAACATTTTGCATGACCGATGGCAGTGAGGATACTGGATTAAGTGTCGAGAATACATTGTGGGCCAATACTGTAGTTGCCGCAGGCACTGCAACAGGAATTGTTATCTATACGGGCTGCGAAACACGCAGCGTGATGAATAATTCTCAGCCACGTTCCAAGGTTGGGCTGTTGGACACAGAGATCAATGGATTGACCAAGGTTCGTAAAATAGATCACAAGAGAATCTACATAGATATATTAAAACCTATATAACTCCCATTAGGTTCTTTTCTGTGCCGTGCTGGGTCTCTCACTGGTTATGATGATGCTTAAGGGATTCGGTGGTCCCTGGTATCGCTATATGTTCCGCTTTGTGTTACTCTTCTCGTACATAATCCCAATCAGTTTACGTGTGAATCTCGATATGGGCAAAGCCTTCTATTCCTGGCAAATGCAGAACGATGATAATATAAAGGGCACAGTAGTACGATCAACAACAATACCCGAGGAATTGGGACGCATTTCGTATGTGCTAACCGATAAGACAGGCACATTGACACAGAATGAGATGGTTTTCAAGAAGATTCATTTGGGTATTGTGTCACATGATGCTGATACGTTTCATCATATTGGACAAATGATACAGAAACTATCGGGAAATATATTACAACAGCAGCAGCAACAAGGCAGCTTATCTAGCTCATCGAGTGCCGGTGAATCGACTAATAAACCGATTATGTTTGCTGGCAATCGAATGCGTCGTCCCGAGGGTTGGCGTGAATGGGAGGCGGTGCGTGCACTTGCATTGTGCCACAATGTGACACCGGTGAGCGATGATGAGGACAATCGTTCAGTTTCGACCGCATCGACGGTGACTGGTGGCAATAATTCACCAACCAAATCTGTGATAAACATTGAGGCTCCCGGCAGCACGGATACTGAGCATCAATATCAAGCTGCATCGCCCGATGAGATCGCATTAGTAAAGTGGACTGAACAGGTTGGTCTAACGCTAATAGCACGAGACTTGAACACCATGACGCTGCAGGTGAAAACTGCCAGTGATGAAAGTAAGTATTGCATACAATAATCATAGAGAAACATTCCACTAAACAATCTTATTCTGAATTCTTTTACAGATGACATACTGTTGCATTATCAAATCCTACAGCTATTCCCATTCACTAGCGAAAGTAAACGCATGGGCATCATTGTGCGTGAAAGTAAAACTGGACAAATAACATTCTATCTGAAGGGTGCTGATGTTGTCATGTCAACCATAGTGCAATACAATGATTGGCTAAGCGAGGAGTCAGGCAATATGGCACGTGAGGGATTACGTACACTGGTTGTGGCCAAGAAAGTTCTTACCGAGGAACAATATAATGATTTCGAGATGCGTTATAATGCTGCACGTTTAAGCATTACAGATCGTGTGGCTAAAGTTGCTGCTGTGACAGAATCGCTTGAACGTGAAATGGAACTGTTGTGTTTAACCGGCGTCGAAGATCGTCTACAGGAGAATGTGCGTCCAACTTTGGAGTTATTGCGTAATGCTGGCGTTCGTGTCTGGATGTTGACAGGCGATAAATTGGAGACAGCATGTTGCATTGCCAAATCATCACAGTTAATTGGACGTAATCAAGGATTATATGTGTTGCGTTCAGTAAAAACTCGTACAGATGCACATCAAGAGCTTAATAATTTTAGACGTAAACAGGGACATGCATTGGTCATATCGGGTGAATCATTGGAAGTTTGCCTGCAATTTTATCGTCTTGAGTTTCTGGAACTTGCCACCGCATCACCAGCTGTCGTCTGTTGTCGTTGTTCACCTACACAGAAAGCACAAGTTGTTGCGCTTATACAGAAACATACACGAAAACGCACATGTGCTGTGGGTGATGGTGGCAATGATGTTAGTATGATTCAACAGGCAGACGCTGGCGTTGGTATTGAGGGACGTGAAGGACGTCAAGCATCGCTGGCCGGTGACTTTAGCATTCCACAATTTTCGCACATTGCCAAGCTGTTGCTAATCCATGGACGACGCAGCTATAAACGCTCGGCAGCACTTTCCCAGTTTGTTATACATCGTGGTCTTATTATAACCACATTGCAAGCTGTCTTCTCGGCTGTGTTTTATCTTAGTTCGGTGGCATTATATCAGGGCTTCTTAATGGTCGGCTATTCCACATTATATACAATGTTTCCGGTCTTCTCATTGGTCCTGGATCAGGATATAACCTCAGAGACAGCTGTCACGTATCCAGAATTATATAAGGATCTATCAAAGGGTCGTAGTCTTAGCTATAAAACATTTTTCATATGGGTGCTGATCAGTATCTATCAAGGCGGTGTCATTATGTACGGAGCTCTAATACTCTTTGTGGATGAGTTTATACATATTGTGGCCATTAGTTTCTCGGCATTGATTATGACTGAGTTGATTATGGTTGCGTTGACAGTGCGCACTTGGCATAGGTAACATTATACAATTATTAAACTATTTCTAGATAATATAATTAATTTTCTTTCTTCATTTCACAGGCTAATGGTCTTGGCTGAACTGTTCAGCTTGGCACTTTATCTCATCTCACTGGCTGTGTTGCACGAGTATTTCGGTAAGTAATGCGCATTTGGTTAATAAAGCAAAACTTTTTAATATTTATTTAATTTTTCTTTTTTTTTATAGACTGGGAATTCATTTGGTCATACGATTTCCTCTGGAAAGTATCACTAATCACAGTCGTCTCCTGCTTGCCTCTGTATATAATTAAATTCCTACGCAAGAAATGCTCGCCGCCTTCCTATTTGAAGCTCTCTTAGATTTTCCAATACGACGCAGTGGATTTGAGCTAAGCACGAGCACGAATTTCCAGAAATGAAACAATACAAATAATTCAATATCTCCTTATAATTTCATGTATCTTTTTATGTGCACTTCTCTTTTGTATGAATTATTTAAACTTATTTTCTGTTTTGTTTGTTTTCTTTTCTTTTTGTTGATGTTGATGTCCAAATTTTGCCAACAAAGCCTCGACATGTACACAGACACACACACACAGACACAAATACAGACATAGAAAACAAACCCCATACGTGATATAAAAGTGTAATAACATAATCTTCTCGCTTTATCAATTTATATGTATGTTTATTTTTTCCATTATTGTATAATTTTTGTTAAACATACACGCGAAATTAAGAAGAAAAAAAAAAAAAACAGTAAAATATGAATGAAAATCAAAGTGATTATATATAATACACAATTAAATGATGATTAATGTTTAAGTCGCAGTAAACCAAATTATGTTACTAATTATTTATTAATAAACAATTGAGGAATAGTAAAAAAAAAAAAAAAAATAAAACAACTTAATGTATCTATGACTAAAAACCGAAATCAATTATAACATGTATGAAACTGAAAGAAATCAACAAATAGATTTTGTATTAAGTATTAGAAATCACAACATATTAATATAATAAATAAATCTATGACAATTAAATGCAATGTGAAGTTTTTACTATAAGGATTTTACTTAGTTTCCGCTTTCCAGTTAAATCAAACAACATTTTTATTATATTTTTTTTTATTGATTTCGTTTACAATCTTTATTTTACCCACATTTGTTTAGTTGTTGTATTTGTTTTGTGTTTGTTTTATTATTATTTTGTTGCTTGTTTTTAATACTAATTCACAATTCTTTGCTTTCAAATACATAATAATAATAGTTAATTATACTTCATAATTTTTTTTTATGACAGTATATATGCGTATTTATGAATTTTTTTGTTTCTTTGTTGTTCACTTTTGTTTTTATATTTTTGTTGCTCTTTTGTTTTTTATTTATTTATTTTTGTTTTTTTTTTTTTTTTTGGTAACATACATATAGTTTTCCATTTGCTAAGCTTAACTTAGGGTGCTTCAATTTATCCTTCCATACAACATTTACTACAATTTGCCACTTTTGAAAGTTTTCTCTTCTCAATTTATTCTTATCATTGTTATGTTGTAGTAGTGTTGATAATAAAAACCTTTGTTTTAATATGACATTCAATTTTTTTTGTTTTATTTTGTTTTGTTTTTGCTGCCAATTGCAATTCAAGTTTTAAACACAATTTTAGATCTTTGCATATTGTTTATAATTTTATTTATTTTTTGAACAGTTTTAGATTTTATTTTTATTTATATTTTTTTTTTTTACCTTTTTACTCAATTTGCTTAAATGCGCAGAAATATTTGTTAAAAGTAAACAATTTGTTTTTTTTTTATTATTTCTAATTTTCATTTCATTTGTGTGTAGTTTTTTTTTTGTTTTTTTGATTTATTTTGAGTATTTTTTTTTTTGTTGTTTAAAGTTTTTCATATTTATTCATTAAATTTCACAATTAAATATGTTTATTGAAATTTTATGTCATTATTTTCAACGCATGCATTTAAATTGGGGGCTTTAAAATACGTTTTGGTTTTTCATTTTTAATTTTTGTTTCGGTTTTTTTTTTTTTTTGATTTTTAATTTTCTCTTGGTGTGCAATGTTTTGTTTTGGTTTCTTTTTTTTTGTTTAATAGGTTTTTTTTTTTTGATTTTGATTTCATTTCTCTATAGGTTTTCTTTTGCTAATTGCCTAATATTTTTTTTTATGTGGGAGTATGCGTATGTTCTATGTATGTATGTTTGTGAGCCAACTTCAATGCTAAGAACTGAAACATTTAGCATATAAATACTTATGCTCAATACCATACATGTATTTAAAAGATTTTCATCAAACATTTCTAGTATCTTAAAGCTTTGCCATTTCTCTTTTCTTTTCTTCTCTTTTTTTTTTTTGTTTCTTAAACATTTTCAATACGAATACAAATTGTCATCTCGAGTACATCTTTATATAGTATATATATATGTCTATATAACTGTCATGTCTGTATGTTTCTTTGCATGTATGTCTGTATGTCTTTGTGGGTGTGTGTGTGTGTGTGTGTACTAATAGATATATCTAGAGCTTGACACTTTTGCTAATTTACTAAAAATCTACAAAATATAATATATAATTTTTTTTACTCTCTCTTTTTTTTTTTACTTAATACATATATATATTTATTTCTTCTTTCATATACATAGCTATATATATGCTTATGTATGTATGTATGTATATATATTTATATATATTCATTCATGATTGTTTAACGTGTTTATGTATGTATATTTATGAAGTTTCTTCTCTGATTTTAGGGATTTATTTTTGGTTTTCTTTTTCGATGAGGTCAACAATTAATTGGTTTTCTTTTTAGAACATGCAACTTTGAGTTTTTGTTTATTTTGAATAATAATATTCGTGTTATTTTCAACTTTTTTTTTGATATGTGCTTACTGTTTTTTTTTTTATATATTATTTATTTTGTGGTTAATACGAATTTTTTTGTTTTAATTTCAATTTTTAATTTTCATTTTTTGTTACACAATCCAAAATGTTTTCATTAATTTGTCAAATGTATAACGTTTGTTTTTCTTCTTGTTTTTTTTTTTAATTTTTTGTTTTATATTTTATTATTTTTTTTTAATTTTTTTTTTTTAGATATTTATTTAATAATATTCAGTCTATATAAACATACATTTATACATTTATGCTAAAGGCTCGAACGAAAATTAATTATTTCATATACATATGAAGCATATTTTCAGTTCTGCTAAAACCTTAACCAAAATAGGTTTAAAAAAAAATTCCCACAAGAAATATGAAAATAAATTTGAAAAAGCAAAAGGAATAAAAACAACAACAACATACAAACATGCTATGTCAAAAATTATATATAAAAAAAACGATGACATGCCGACGATTAAATATACTTGCAGACAGAAGAATTTATTTATTTTAAAAAATAATAATATATTGATACATAAATAATTTTTAAAAATGACAAAAAAGGAACAAATCAATTATTATTTCTATATTAAATATATTAATAAAATTAAACATAATTTAAATAAATTATTTCATTTAAATAGTTGACAGATTTTCTAGTACAAATTCAAATAAATGAATTTCATATTTTTAAAGAAAAATTTGCATACATATTTTTACAGTATTTTGCTGCAAGTGGTGAGAGTAGAAAGTCGAATTGTTGAATTTGCATCAGAAACATATAGTAAATATAGTATATTATATTATTTAGTACATACATAAATTTATATTGTTATGTGCTTTATGTGTGTGTGTGTGTGAATGTGTATGTTTGTCTGTGTATTTAATTATTTTCATTTTCCTTTTTATTGTTTGTTGTTTATTCTTTATGTAAATCTATCGAAAATTAATTGTAATTTATATTGTAGTATTATTTATATTTGCATATAGATAGAGCATACTATGTATTTATGTATTTTTGTTTTTTTTTTTTGTTTTGTTTTTAATATTAATATTTTATATATATTTTCTTTTCGCATTGTATTTACTGTATATGTTTGCTTTTGTATGTATGTATCGTACGTAGTATGTTATGTAGTTAAATATCATATTGTATTTGGTTTTTTATTTTTTGTTTCTTTTTATTTTGTATTTGTTTTGTTAACACATTCCTCTTGACGAGTTTTTATTCATTTTGCATTTTTGATTTTGTTTTTCTTTTGTGGTTTCTTTTTTTTTTTTTGTTCAAATTTTGCTATTACAACAATATATATAAATTTTTATGTTTTTTGATTTCTCATTGTTCAACATTTTATTATTTCGACTATATTTATATATATATGTATATATATTTTTCTGTATATATATATATATATATATATATATATATGTATATGAATGAAAATCAACTATTTACATACACATAAGTATTTGAAATACATAAAGGTTTTTGCTTAATCTTGCTAAATAGTATATTTATGCATGTCTGTATAATTTATATTAAATATATTGTATGTATATATATATATATTTATTTATATATAAATATATGTTTTTGTTGCTGTTTTTGTTCTTGTTGCTGTTGTTGTTGTTGTTGTTGTTGTTTTCGGGATTTCCAGGTCATTGAATTGTATTTTAAGGTATTGCGATACATAAATCTTTAGAGCCCTCATTTAAATATTAACATTATCGTACAATTGTTCGTTATTTTTATATATTGTATTTTCATTATTATATTTTATTTATATTTTTTATATTGTTTACTGAGCATAACTTTCTTTAATACTGTTTCAGTTTTCGCATTTTTAATATTTAAATATTTTATAATTTTTTATTCTTTTTTTTTTTTATGTGCTTAATATTCAATTTATAATTTGCTTTTGAATATATATTCTCTTATTTTTTTTTTGTAACAATGCCAAGCATGTCTTAAAATCAAAATCATTTCATTACAATAATTATTATTATTATTTATATTATTTTGCATTTTGTTGTATGTTTTTCTTTACGAAAATTCTGTCAATCAAATTTTACTTGAAGCGTACACACAGTGTGCCGAATGCGAGCAAAATGCAATGAAAATAATTTTATTTAATTTATTTTATTTTTTTTATTTTGTTTACACCTGCACCGATATATAAAATTTAGTGTATAAATCAAACAATAAATAAAGAAAATATGCATTACAATGAATATAAATAATTGTATGTGTATACATGTGTGTGTGTATGTATGAGTATGTAAGTGTGAGTGCCACACCTTCAGGCAGTATGTTTTTCTTTTGGCTTTGTTTTTTTAATCAATTAAAGAACGCTGATAAAAATTTATTTATTTCTCTTTACGTTTGAACACAATTTCTGTTAATAAAATGAAACTGTAATATAACTGTGTGCATGTATATGTGTGTGTGTGTGTGTGTTTGCGTTTTTCTGTAGTTGTAACATAGAAATGTTCAACTTAGTCCATTGAAAAGATTTGAAATTGCTTTAAAATCGATCGAGCCTGCCTAAAAATCTATACAGGATACGACAGGATACGAATTCTACAAATACAAATATGTAAATATTTAAAAATACAGTACAACTTCGCTATATGAAAATGTTGCTAAATATTCTCTACATATATATGTGTATACTACATGTGATTTTCAATTCATCTTAGCGCAATCTTAATGTTATTGCTGTATTTCTTTTCTAGCTAGCGCATAAAATGAATTACTACTGTAGCTGGCAATGCTGTGCTACACATACATACAAAAAAATAATTGAAATGATAACAAAGCAATAAACATTGGCAAAGCTTTTACAAAATTACGAAACTACTTTACAGTTACGAATATTGAATACCAAATACCGAATATCGAATACACCAAATACCAATTGATCGATAATCGATAACAAAAACTATCGATTACACAGGTCTTAGTTCTTCTTTTTCTAGGTTTGTTTTTTCGTTTTCGGAAATTAAGCAAATGTTTTTTTGTTTTTGTTGGTTTTAATGCCTTAAACTAACCACTGTGCGCATGCGGTTCGACAGCCGCCAGATGGCGTTGCTCTTCGCTGACAGCCAGACGTGCTGCCTCGCATTGTGCACAATGCTTCTCCAGAAACTTCATGGACAAGTGGAACGTATACCGGTGCCGGGTGCAACGCCTTTACATTTTATACTCGACGATCTTATTGGGATTAAGGAACTGCTCCCGCTGTGCGGCATCCAAATGGGCGACGGTGCGTGTCAGTGCTGAACCAGTGCCGCTACCAGTAACGGTAATGGAACCAGAGCTAGAGCTCTTATTATGTTTACCAGTTGCATCGCCGCCGCCTGCATTTGCAGTGCTGCTGCCACCACCAGCACCACCACCGCTGGTGCGTCCCGTATCTGTACCAATTGGCTGATAGACACCATCGGCACTAACCACACCCACATTGACACCAGCAACGACTGGCTGTTGCAAATAGCCAGAATACTGTGGCGGCAATTGGTAATTGGCCGGCGGCTGCTGTGAAATTGAACGCGGTTGCTCAGTATGCGCAATTGGATATTGTTGTTGATGCGCATAATCCTGGCTACTGCCACCGCCGCCAACCACAGCAGCTGCACCACCAACACCAATGCCGCCTCCAGACATGCCACCACCACCACCACCAGCACCAGCACCACCGCCACCGCCGCCGCCCATACGTGAACCTGAATCATCATTGAGTCCTTCGCCCATTTCACCATCACGATTATGACGTCCACGAATGCAGAGCTTGGTGAAGAGCCAGACACGTCCACGATAAAGCAGATAACAGCAGAAATGTACAAAGAATGTGAAAATAATTGCACATGCTGTGACAATAATTGCCTTGCCCGGTTTGGTCCAATCCATCATAGGATAGATGGCAGTTTGGTTTTTTCTATAAAAGATTTTTAGATGAAATTAGTAGTATGATCTATAACGAATGATATACATATGTATATATAATTTACCTGTCTGTGCCGCCAGCCAAGAAATAAATGCCCGTAAATATAGCATATGCCAAACCAATGCCTGTGGTAAAGTAGGCATGGCTCATTTTAATGGGATGCCCAACAATTGCCAAATCGATGAGCATTATAATCGAATTTAATACATGCACCATTATGTTCAGGGCGTCAATCTTGTGATGTTCTATATATATATATAGATATATAGATATAAATGTATATAAAAATGAAAAATTAATTATTTTATTTTGCATTTCTGTTTTTTTTTACTAGTATAAATACATGAATTTTTGCATAATTATTAAGTATACTCCATAGAATTTATAAAGCTAAAAACCAGTACTTGAATTATAATAGCTACTTAAATTTCATACAAATAATATACATGTATAGAATTGTAGATAAAGATTAGATTGTTATGTTTCATTTTCATCGATGCTTTGTCATTATAATCATTAATAATATTTTAATGCCCGGCTGATGAGTCCACGATTTGATGTGCTAAGAATATCGAGAGTTGCGACAACTCTATCGGAACCGGTTATGTATGCATAGCAGGCGAGAAAATCGATAAGTAACAAAATTGCAATTAGCGGCATTTCCAGAACTGGTAATCGTTTATTTTTGTGAGTAAAACCATGTAATATTTTCGCTTGAAATATCATCATTGGGCACATCGAGCACCATAAAACTCCATGAGCAATAAATTTACTCAATTCACAATTATCACATGTTTGCCAGATAATAATTAGGATAATGCTCACAATAATAACGATTGCTACAAAATTCACTATAATATAGCAGACCATGGACAATTGCTTGGGGTGCCAGAAACCGATGAATAAATATAAGCATAGTATTCCAATACCTTCCAATGCCCATACAGTATCCTCGATATCTTGCTTTGGCATCACACAGGCTTGTCCAATTGTTAGTAAAAGCGCAATACATGAACAGATAATCCAATTGAACGGATACGCATGACGTAACCGAAGCAGATTTACATATATATTAAATGTTATAAGGCCAAGTATAAAGAAAGTTATTGCTACTGGATGATATATATATTCTTTATTATCCTCTCTAATACCGAAGAGTAGAAAAATAATATCCGAAATGATAATATAACCTAAGGCTGTTCCAAATAATATCAAATAATATTTCCATTTTGATAATAACGCCATCGAAGTGAGAGAATATTCTCCACTGACAGTCCGACCTGTCAGTTTCACCTGTCTGTCAATTGGTCAAAAATATTGTTAGCCGAGACTTGATATTATTAAAAAAATAAAGCCGCTACAAAAAATTATTGTACAAATATCCCAAAAAACAAAAAAAATAAACAATTTCAAAATGACATCCAGAAAAATTTTTTGACATAAGAGAGAGAGAAAGAGAAAAAAAATACGAAGAAATAAAAAAGTTATGTATAATAATGTACGATCTTTATCAGCACCAGAACTATATGTACGCTCAACGGATACACACACAAAATTTACATTAGCGCAAGGCCTCGATGATGAGAGATATTCATATAGTTCGGGAATGGATACGAGCACAAGTGTACGACACTACGAACCGGATCGTGGAAAAATCTTGCTGCATAAACCATCCCGCTTAGCCTTTTTATGCTATGTATATCTTCTTCATGGCATACAAATATTTCTTTCAATCGTACAATGGATGATCACAACGTATCGCATGCGTATTCATTTGAATCCCAGTGAACGTAGCCTCTTTCTGGTTATGCTGTCACTGACTTGGCTAAATTTAACCCTGGGATATTTTGGATTTCGGCGATTACAGGTCACATTTCCAGCCAATTGGATTGTTTGGGTCTGCATGTTTGAGAGCCTAACGCTATGTATATTGATCCTATGCGTTCGAGAATTGGATTTGGAATGGTATATAGTACTCAGTGCTATTGTTGTTTTTATAATCTATTTACCGTTGGGCATATGGATGCCACCACAGTTACCAGCAAATGTTTGGATATTGATATTGTTGAGCGTAAGTGTGTTGGTTAGCGCAATTGTGGCACTGTGCACTGGCCTCACCATGCATATATATATTCCATTTTGTGTTTGTATCATGATCTTTGGACCCTGGACTATGTATAATGTACATTCTTTACATATTATTTCAATGGATGAATATTCAAGATTTCGCTATCTTGAATTGGCAGCAACAATGTATATTACATTTGGATGTACCGTTGGTGGTCTCATTATGGCCTATCGCTTTGCCGGTAATGTTATTGAATCCGAAAATTGTAAAGCTCTTATATTCTGTAAACGTTCTGGAAGCGTCTCATTTGTATCTGGCAAATGATCACATCATAATTATACTTATTGACATTGTGTGTATATTCACATTTGTATTCATATGTGTATATACACACATACACACTTATATATTTACTAGATTATTTTCATCGTATTTTTTCACCTAATCTCAAACAAAATCTTACAATATATGTATATGTTTCGTGTATTATTTTCCTTATATAGCAATTATTGGTTTTATTCCATGATACATTGTTTCTAATCAACTTACCCGGATTGTGTACAAGTAGCCAATAGCACATGGTTACTATAAAAGCATAGACTGTCGCACAAGTGTACAGCACCCAATATAGATGATGTAATCGACTTTTCTTCGCCTGTCGGACTATCTCAAAGTCTTCACGTTCAACCATCATACCCTGTGTAACTATCCAAGCAGCCAACCAGGCCTGCACTGTGCAAAAAAGTAGACCCCAATGGGTTAAATATATCCACCATTTGGCATAATGATGTTCAAAATGCTCTTCAGTTCGTCCGATATCCAATAATGAGCATACCAATGCCGCTAGGCATGTTATTGCCGTTATCCAGCGATAGAACAGGTAAACAATGCGTACTTGAGTATTGCGTTGCCACTATGTGGAGTCAAAAAAAATTATATTAATTACATTAATTATATTAATTATATTAATTATATTAATTTATATTAATTATATTAATTATATTAATTATATTAATTATATTAATTATATTAATTATATTAATTATATTAATTATATTAATTATATTAATTATATTAATTATATTAATTATATTAATTATATTAATTATATTAATTATATTAATTATATTAATTATATTAATTATATTAATTATATTAATTATATTAATTATATTAATTATATTAATTATATTAATTATATTAATTATATTAATTATATCAATTTATATCAATTTATATCAATTTATATTAATTTATATTAATTTATATTAATTTATATTAATTTATATTAATTTATATTAATTATTAATTTATATTAATTTATATTAATTTATATTAATTTATATTAATTTATATTAATTTATATTAATTTATATTAATTTATATTAATTTATATTAATTTATATTAATTTATATTAATTTATATTAATTTATATTAATTTATATTAATTTATATTAATTTATATTAATTTATATTAATTTATATTAATTTATATTAATTTATATTAATTTATATTAATTTATATTAGTTTATATTAATTTATATTAATTTATATTAATTTATATTAATTTATATTAATTTATATTAATTTATATTAATTTATATTAATTTATATTAATTTATATTAATTTATATTAATTTATATTAATTTATATTAATTTATATTAATTTATATTAATTTATATTAATTATATTAATTATATTAATTATATTAATTATATTAATTATATTAATTATATTAATTATATTAATTATATTAATTATTTATAATTTACTTTTATTACATCTTATATCGAATTCTTACCTGACAAAGATAAAAGTTGTGGCGATGCACATGATCCGGAGTGAATTCCGGGAAACAACTGTTCCACAATTTGCTAACCATCATTCTTTGTTGACCCAAGCAGCTGCTTGCTTCGTTGGCAAATTGATTAAAGCCTTCACAACTATCGTGCGAAGGATATTGATAGGATTGGTAGGACTGCTGCTGTTGTGATTGCTGTCCAGCCAAGTGATGTTGCTGTTGGTGTTGATATTGTTGCTGCTGTTGTTGTTGATGTTGATATTGTTGTTGGTATTGATGTTGCTGCTGTTGTTGTTGATGCTGCTGCTGCTGTTGCTGCTGTGATTGCTGATGATAATGATGATAACGTTGTTCCGATTCGCGATGCAATTGATTGCCAGCTTCAATTGCTCCACCGACAGCACCAGTTGCCGCTGCTGTTGCGGCTCCTGCTGCTGCTGTTCCACCGGCACCGGCTCCGGCCTGTGTGCCGTGCTCCGTTTGGTATTCGTGTTGTGGCAGCGTTTTGTGGCTGTGTCTGCTGCCGCTGCCGCCGCCGCCGCTGCTGCTGCTATAAGGGCGTAAAAAATCGGGCAGATCAATATCAAGTATATGCGCCAGTTGCGCTTCCTCTTCTTCAAGTTGTTCGATCTCGTTATCCTCGTATGCTGCTGCTGCGGCTGCTGCTGCTGCTGTTGATGTTCTATTAGTGTATTGTAAAAATCGCACGTCCTCAAGACTTTCACAATCTGTCGATAATAATGCAGCAGGCAAACAGTGTTCCAATAGATATTCGTCTTCGTCTTCAACGTCGTCGTCCTCGGTGGTGCTGGCAAAGCCCGGTAAATAACCGTAGTTATCGTAGGCGTCGTATCGCCTGGCACCTGGCACCGTCGTTGGCTTACTGTAACGATAGCCGCCAGTTTGTAGCTCCTCTTCCGCTGCTGCTGCCGCTGCTGCTGCTGCTACTGCTGTTGCTGCTGCTGCTTTTGCTGTTGCCGATACAGATACCGATGCTGATGCTGTTGCTGTTCCTGTTCCTGGCGTTCGGCTAATATGACTAAGGCTATGGCTCTTATTGTTGCTGCCGCTATTTGTGGCAAAATAATAATCAGTGGCAACACTAGGCGCCGGTGGTGGCGGTGGTAATGCTGGCAAATAACCACCAGGTGAACTACCCGTTGAGCCAAGCAACGGTGTTGGCGATGTATCAAAATTAATCAATGCTGCCGCTGGATAACCGCCACCGCTATAGCCTAAGCGATAAGGATATGGGGCACCGCTGCCAAGGTTGCCAGTACCTGCGCCACCGCCGCTACTGCTGCTGCTGCCAATGTAAATGTGTGCCGAGGTCGAGGGCAGATGATACCAGCTGTTAAGATTGCTGCTGCCCAGACCGAAACCCAGGCCCAAACCCAGACCTAAACCCAGCCCGCTGCTGCTGCTGCTGCCTCGGCTGAAGTAATAGCTATATTGTTGTTGTTGTTGCTGTTGCTGCTGCTGTTGCTGCAATTGCTGTTGCAGCTGCTGTTGATGTAGCTGCTGCTGATGCTGTTGTAGCCAGCGATGACGACTCGACGTTGAGGTACTTAAACGTTCGTAATATTGCCGCTGATGGTAAAGAAATTGTTGCTGCTGTTGTTGCTGTTGTTGTAGTAGCTGTTGCTGCTGCTGCTGCTGTTGTTGCTGTTGCTGCTGTTGTAGGGCTAACTGCTGTTGTTGCTGTTGCTGCTGCAACTCACGTTCGAGCCGTTGCAGCAGCAGTTGTTGCTGCAATTGTTGTATCTGCAATTGCTGTTGCTGTTGTGCTAACAATTGCTGCTGCACTTGCTGCTGTTGCTGTCGCTGCAGCTGCTGCAGCTGTTGTTGTGTCAGCTGTGTCTGTTGCTGTTGCACTAGCTGCTGTTGCAATTGCTGTTGCACTTGCTGCTGATGTTGATGTTCTTGTTGTTGTTGGCCACTAATTGGCTCCGGTCTAAAGTAAAACTGCGCGTAATCCAATGTGAAGGCGTTTCTTGTTTACTTTATGCCTCGCTTCTACCCACTTAACAAAGTGTTGTTGCTGCGGTTACAGTTACGTTGCTTCTTGTTGCTCGTTGCTGCTGGTTGCTGTTATAGTTCCACATACAATTGCTGCTGTTGTTGTTGTGTAGAAGTAGTTGTGCTGCAAGTACAAAAATATGCTTTGAGTCGAGTGTTAAACACATGTATAATTAGGATACTAATTAGTTGTGGTATTAAGTCTACGCCCACTGCCTGCTTAAGTGGGCGTGTCTGTGGTTACAGGCGCTAAGATGTTTCCTTATCTTCTACACTTGCTCTGCACTAATTGAGTTTGTGTGCTTTGCTGCAACGTTTCAATGATATCAAAATTAAAAGAAAAAAAAAAAATAAAACCCTTTGACATTACAAGACACACACACAGGCACACACACACACACACACACACACACACACACAAAGTTGCAAGCGTTTTCTATGAATGCAAAGTGCAAATTTAAGCAGCCAAAGATAAGCAAGTTCTGCATTATGTTTCTTTATCCTTTAGCTATAAGTCTAACTTGCAACTTGCTGCAAATGTTATAGATGCTACATAGGCATGGTATAATATTCTAGAAGCTTCTGTTGCATAAGCACTTAGACTAGTTTATCCTTATTTTATCCAACTGCTTATATTCTCAATCAGCATAAAAGCATCAAAAGAAAATTCATAAAATTTTCACTTAATGTTTACGCTTCAAATATTCACAAAGCAAAAGCTACAAAAATTTACCAGCAATAAATATAAAAATATTTTTAATTAAGGTGCTGAAAATATTTACAATTATTAAATAAATGTTAAATTAAAATAATTGCTACAACTGTTAAATAAAAATTATTTTTTCATATATTTTAATTTAAAAAAATTTCACAAAATTGTTGTAGAAAAATTGCTGTAAATTTTCTTCGTCGAGCATGAGAGCAACAATTGCTAAGCGTAAGCACAATCTAAAATATTTATGTATATGTGTGTATAGTACAAATATAAATAAGCAGCTCGACTAACTTAGTATAAACAATTTAATTGAATGGAAGTTAACGTAAATAAACTGAAAGATGGCTAAATGCAAAATCCTTTAGTTTATGTTGTTTTACCATCTTCAATAGAATGTGCAATCGAGCACCTAATGATTTGTATGCTTCATTTACCACAGGCAAATACTTAAACCAACAAAATCAACAATAAACAACAACAACTACAATAGCAACAGCAACAAGAGGCAAACAAACAAACAAACAAAGCTTAGTTGCTAAACTAAATGCTGCTACAACAGCAGCAACATCAACAGCAACAGCAGCAACTATTGACAACGACAACGACACCAGCCACAACGATAGCAACAACAGCAGCAACAAACAGTAGCAACAACAACAGTAGCAGCAACAACAATATGAACAGAAACAACAGCAATAAAATCTGATCAAATTGTAACGCGCAACGCAGCAAGCAACATAAATGGCGGCAAGCAACTTCCGGTGCGGCCATTTTAGTTGGTTTCTCACTCGCTCGCTCGTCGATTCGTCCATTTTGTCCATTTTGTCGGTTTGTCTGTATTAAGTTCAGCTTGGTTCGGTTCAGTTCAGTTCAGTTCAGTTCAATTCAGTTGAGTTGAATTTGGTTGAGTTGTCTGCATAAAATACTAAATGAAAAGCACTGTGAAAGTAGTGGAAGGGGTAAAAATGCTATAGGGAAAAGGCAAAGTGTATGAGAAAAAAAATCAAGAGACGTGAGCTAAATGCATTCCATATGCGTGTATGTGCGTACGATATATATGTGTGTGTGTGTGTGCGAGTGTATGTGTGTGTTTGTGTCTTTTGACGTCAGCAACAAGGCTTTGCTTTTGTTGTTGTTGTTGTTATTGCCGTTGTTTACACAGCTGCGACGAGGGTCGAATTTGTTGTTATTGTTGCTACTGCTACTGTTGTTGTTATTGGTGTTGCTGTTGATACTACTGGTACTGCTGCTGCTACTGCTGCTGCTGCTGCTGCTGCTACTGCTACTTCTGCTGCTGGTTGTTGCAACATTTACATTGGCAATTTGCTTGAATAACACTTACAGCATACACATATATACAAACACACACAGATACACATTCACTAACAGCATGAAGTTTGAAGCAAGCTAAAGACTGTAAAGCCTTTTCCAACAGCCTCCTATACACACACAGAGATAGGCTTACATATAAACTAACACACATATACACACACACACACACACACACACATACAGTGATAGCAATACACTCGTTGTGGTATTGTGCTTACATACACACTTCCGGCCACAAAGTCTGCTCTTGGCTCAAACCCAACACTTTCCTTTCCTTTCCGTTCCTTTGCTTTGCTTGCCTTTTTTTTTTTTTTTGCTCTTCTTTATTTTTTTTTGCCTGTCATTTTCGCGTACTCTAACCAACTCAAAACTGAGCAACAACAGCAAAAACAGAAGCAGTAGCAGCAGCAGCAGCAGCAGCAGCAGCAGCAAAAAGACCACAGCAGGATAACTACTATGTCATAAGGCTTGTCCTGTCTAAAGTCTAATTGAGTCATCTTGCAGAGTTTTGAATCAGGATTTACTCAGCTAAGTTAGGACTACATTTTGAAGAAATCATGGCAAATATTATGCACATATAGTTTTAAACTAAGCTGAGTGCTAAGTTAATATAGAAATCAATATGCAAAATTTCTATACTCTGCATATTTTATTATTTGTTATTTATATTTTATTTATTTATATTTTTTTAAATATTTATATTATTTATATATTATTATTATTTTATTATTATGGTTATTATTATTATTAACATTGATTTTTCCTTTTTATTATTTTAAATATTATTATTATTATTATTATTATTTATTTTTATTATTTTGTATTTACTATAATAAAAACACAATTTTTTAAAAGACTAGATTTGCGTTAATCAAAAATGTATAAAGAAATAAAAAAAATTTTAATAAATATTTATTTAAAAATAAACAAATACCAACAAGAATTTGTTTTTGAATTGGGGTACGGAAATTCAAATTTCCGTTAAAAAAATAATAATAATTTCATAGCTAGAAATGTCAAAATCGTTCGAGTTTCAGCCTGAAATACCAGGCGATCAGAAACTAACAGCAAGTCGCATAGCTAATTTTACTCTTAACATGAAACTGTTAAAAAGACTGAGAGAGAAGCAAGCCCACAAAATTATGTAGCATACTTTCGGGCTGTGATTTTGTTTGCACCTGCAGCCGTAACCGAAATTTAAATTTCTTTAAATTTTCACCCGTCTACTTGCTGCTAGTGTCTGATCGCCTAGTATTTTTGTGAGAAAACCCATTGATTTCATAATTTCTGGCTCTGAAATTATTTGCATTTTATTTTTCTCTCTCCCGTAACGGAAATTCAAATACATTTAATTTCTGCTCTATATCATATAGCTGCCATAGGAACAATAGGCCGAAAATTGAGTTTTTTGTATGAAAAGTTTTATTTTAAGTGTATGAAATCATTGGCCTGCTGAAATTATTTGTTCTTTTTTGTTTATTATTATTATCATTATTTTTTTTTGTATTATTTATTTTTAATAATTATTTAATGAATATTATTTGATGTTATTATTTTATTCATAAATGCTTAATAATTTTTTAGAGTATTTAAAATTATGGCAAATATTTGAAATATGTTTTAAAACTAAGCTAAATACTTAGTTAATATAGAAACCAATGTACAAATTTCTGCATATGAAATTATTTATTTATTTTATATTATTTAAATAAATATTTTATTATTTTGTTATTTTTTTTTTTGTTTCATACAAATTTTGTTTATTTTATTTTTATCCAAAAATATATTAATACGAATTAAATTTAAAGTTTAACAAAATTCGTATAATCTCTTTAACATATAATCTTCTAAAGAGTATTTGCAACTCGTTCAAAACATATGCAAAAAAAAAGTTTCTTCTTTCATAGTTGAGTCAACTTTTATTCTTTGCATTGAATTGGTTTTATATTTTTTATTTTCTTTTTTTTTATGTTGGTATAAAAAACTTTGTTTAACTTTGCGCTTCAACTTTTCACTTCAATCATTTTTTCTCTCTAAGGGGGGAAAAATCAAAAAAATATTTTTGGCAGCATATTTAAGCAAAAGTTTTGGTTTTTGTCTCTCGGTGGTGTTTATTTATTGCTACTTGGCAGGCATATCTGGCATATATAGAAAATTCCTTAATAATTGCTCTTGCAACGTCAATTAGGGGCATGGTAGCATTTACAGATCATAAATGTCGAAATCTTAAATTTATTTTCAATTGTACTTAACAATGAAATTGAAATTAAAATTGAAATCAAAATAGAAATCTTGATGGTCAGATTAGAATTGTGTTAAGTTAAGGATTCAGAATATTGGCAAGCATAAAATACGTCATAAATTCACTCAAGTGGCTAACACGCACACACACACACACACACACACAAACACATATACACATATGCACAATTAAAGACACATATATACAGCATACAAAACATACAAGATTTACAAGACATATAGGACATACAGGACGTACAGGACATTGAGGACATTGAGAACATTGAGCGATATTTAATGAAGTCGCACAAGGCAAATGCGACAACGATTGCGAAGTGCGAGTGCAGACGATGATGAAGACAATGCTAACGACAATAAGACAAAGCTTGCGACTGTAAGTGAGTGAGAGAGTGAAATAGAATGAGAAAGAGTGAGCTAGAGAGAGAGAGAGCAGCACGGCAGTCCATAATCCCAACGACAACATTAATGCTAATTTAATTACAAAAGCATGTCTCAGCATGTCTCACTGTGTCCGCGACTACCGCATAACGCTGCTCGTTTCTCGCCTCTCGTCTCTTGCCTCTTGCCTCTTGCCACCACATGACATGCCATATATGAGCGCAACTGTACTTCTCGCTTGGGCATATCCTTAATGCGCTCAAACAGAAGTTGTTTCAAGGCTCTACGGGCATCTGCTGCTGTTGCTGTATCTACTTTTGCTGCTACCACGCATCAAAGCGATTGCACATTGAATACTCGTATGCTATATACTATATATGAATGTATATGCTATATACTATATGCATTTTATATATGCATATAGAATTCTTATAGTGAATTCATGTAGAACTGATTTAAGAACTCTTCAAAGCTGCTTTTCACATGCAGCCACAGCATAATTCTGCGTAAAAAATTTTAACTACAATTTTTATACTCTTGCAAAGGGTAATTTAATTTTAAAAAGAAATTTGAAATTGTGTGAGTATTTAAAAAAATTTGAAATTCCGTTAAGGTTCAGACGGAAAAATAAAATAAAAAAATTATTTTACAGCCAATATTGTCGAAATCAATGAATTTGCAGTCACAAATACCAGACGAACAGTAACTCCTACAGTTTCCTGCTTGAAAATCAGTGCTGCATACTTTAAAAATGTTGCAAAATAGCAAAGATCAGTTTGCATAAATATTTAAACATTGCACCCTAAAAGTATGCTATGCAATTTGAAATTACAAATTGCATTTATGCATTATCAATATTAGCAGCTGCAAATCAAGACGAGCTGCAGCTTGCTGTTAGATTCTGTTCGCCTGGTATTTCATGCAGACATCTATTGATTTTTACTATTTCGGTTGTGACATGATCATCGACAGTGGTAACGGAAATTTAAATTCTTTTTCTTAAATGAAACTCAAAATGCTTTTTTTTTGTCTTTAAATATTTATTAAATAATTATTTTAAATTATATTTATATAAAATGTAAATTTTTTTTAAAAAGTTTAAATTTGTTTAAATTAACTAAGTAAATTTAGATATTATGAATTATTTATTAATTTATTTTTTTTTTATCAGTATTTCAATTTTAAATTTAAATATTAAATAAATATTAATATTTAAGAAAGCAAAATAAATGAAAATTTATTGTGATGGAATTGTTGAACTTTAAAATTATAATAAATAAATTTAAATTAAATTTATTATTATTAATTAATTTACAAAATAATTAAAAAATTAAAAATAAATGAAAACAATAAAAATGTCACAATGTTAAATATTGTAAAATAAATTCTGTAAATATTTTAAATATTTTTTTTTTATATTTTATTGTAAATTTTATAAATAATTTGTGAACAATTTAACTTGAATAATTTCTGGAATTTTTCGCTGCTTGATTTCAAGTAGTTAACCGAGTCATCTGCGTGTACTTGTGTTATAGAACTTAACACATGCACAGATATACACATACACGTACACATACATAAGAACATGCAGAGACTACTGGCGCATATCCTGTGCCGGCTGCTGTCACATGCAGAACGCGTTGCCTGGCGACGCGCATTAATTATCCTTTGAGACTGAATTCCGCATTGATTTATCAATATAGCGCAATGCGTGAATTAATTGCCAACGACTTTTGTATCGAAATGGCAAAAATGAATTATGGCAGCACCAGAAGACGATGAAAATGATGAAAACTTTAAGTGAAACTTATGTAATAATATAATTAAGCAATTTCATTTACAAACTGTACGAACTCAGAACTCATTGCGTTTGATTAACTGAAATAAAACAGAAATTCCACAAATATCAACTCAGCAAGCACCAAAAAAGAGGGTCAAAGAGTATGTGTGTAAGAGTGAGAGAGAGAGAGAGAGAGAGAGAGTGAAACTTAAGCTAAGCTAAGTTAAGACTGACATTGCCAGAGAATGCAATTTAATTAAAATGAAAAATATTTTTGTGCCAATAATGTTGGCAACAGTTAAGAAAGCAAAGCAGCAAAACGGAGAATGACAAGCAGCAGAGTAAAGAACTGAGAATGAGAGAGACAGAAAGTGAAAGGAGAAGAAGTTGTTTAACATTTCTTTTTTTTGCCAACATTTTCTGCAGTAAATGCTTCTTACAATTTTCTCTTTTTTCTTTTTCTTCTTTTTTTTTTGCATATTCTATTTGTGCTTTTGGCTTCATTTAAGCTTCGTTATAATTTGCTTGCAGTTTAGTTTAAAATTTACCATTGAAGTTTAGATTTTGTTATGCACAAACAAGTAAAGATAAATGTTCTTTTTTCTACACATATGTATAAATATTTTTGCATATTTATCATATTTATTTACACATTTTCTCATTTTTTTTCCGATTTATTTTTTGCTTTTCCCATGAATAGTTTTTCAATCAATTTTGCCAAAGAATTGTTTTGAACAATTGTAATTTATGTTAAAAATTATTGAAATAGATTTTTTGTATAAATATTTTGTTGCTTGCGGATAAAACTAACTAGTTGGCTTAACATTCACTTGAACTTGCAACAACAATTTGTGTATATGTATGGCAGCAGCAAACATGTGTAACAACAATAACAACAACAACAGCAACTAAAACTAAAACAAATTTCAACACGTCATGTCACGTTATACTACATAATATTGAAAAACAAAATCCTTGTTGAGCTAATGTACAATTTTTATGCATACGATGCTATACAATAAACTGAATGAGTAAGGGAGATGGCAATAGAGACGAGGTGGGGGAAGACTAAGCTGTACGTCAGACACATTGATGTGTTTGTTTATGTAAACAGGAAGTGTTGCGCTGCAGGCACAGTGTACAAAAAAAAAACTAACATACAAACAAGCAGAGTGAGAAAGAAAACAAAAGATACAAAGAGAGAGAGAGAGAAAGCGACAGATATAGATAGACAGGCGGAAGTAAAAAGTGCTCTGTATGTGCTGGCTGCTGGCTGCTGCTGCTGCTGTTGCCTTATGACAATTTTTTTTTTCTACTGCTACTGCTGCTGCTGTCTGTGCTACGCTGCGCGTTTGTTTTATGGCAAAATGTTTGCCCACATGAAATTATAGCAAAGCTAACATTTAATAAATGGCCTCAGCCAAATAAGTAGCTTCTGCATGTATTCACATGTCTTTGTGTATGTGTGTGTGTGCGTGTGTTTGCCTATGTGTTGGAAAGTTTTAATGAGCTATTTACAAGTCTGATATTCGCGAGTGCAGCTTACAGTCATGAGTCACACGCGGCGTATGAGTTATGTGCTTGCACATTTGCACATTCATGCATTTTGGTTGCCATTTGACGCTGCAGTTTAAGTTTAAAATTTAAACTTATAGTAATTTGCATATATAACACACACACACACACACACACATACATATAGACATGTATATCAAATACATGTTTGTACATTTATCGTATATGTTTAACTTGGCATTGTGCCTTGCAATCCGTGTGGAAGCAACACAAAACGCTTCAATGAATTTCATATGCTGTATACGGACTCCTTTGTTACGTTTGCCTACGTTATGCAAATTCTCGCATTGTCAGTTGCATATTCTCATGTATCTGTCTGTCTCACTGTCTGTCTGTCTCTTTCTCTCTGTTTGCTCGTCAGTCATTCAAGCAATATGCAAAGACCTTGCCACCTACTGCATGCTATGACGTATGCCACTTTGCCACAATGATAGAGATAGCTATATATAGAGAGAGAGAGAGAGAGAGCTCGATCTGAGCAAAATGCAGCTTAATTGTCACACATTTTATGCTATTATTCATTGAGATTATAGAATATTACGATTATTTTTATTGCCGATCATCGATTTGTATTTCAATCAATTTCAAATTGTATGCAAAAAAATAATTAAAGTTAATTTAAGTCACATGAAGTTTAGCTATTTCATTTCATTTAGCATAAAACGTATATAAATCTTTTAATTCTTTCACAAAATAATCCTTAAATAAATGACATGTCGTTGTCTTTAGCTTTAGCTCCAACTACTGCTGTTACCACAAACTTAGCCACAAGCTCAGCACGACATTGTTATGTCATAGGCAACGTATTTTTTTTTTGGGCTATTGTAATAAATATGTAAAAAGCTAAAAGCAAAAGTTCAATTTGAGCATTTGCCAAAACAGCAAAAGAAAGAAAAATTTATTACGTATACGTAATATATATATAGTTATATATATAAATGTTGATTTAACAGCAGATTATTGCTATACTCAATTGTCAATTGTCACAGAGAGCAAAGTAAAACTTTAAGTTCTTCATTAGTGCAGACTCATCTCTCTCTCTCTCTCTTTCTCTCAGTCTATAAACATAATTTATAACGAATATATAGTTCGATATATAGACAGTGTCTCTAGGCCATCTTTGCATGAAGGCTTAATGAATTAAGCCCTGGCTTGCGGTTGTGCTACGACCAAAAAGGACATGCAAGGACAACGCTTGCTTGCTAAAGGCTCATCGAAAGTTATGAGCATTGATAAATGAACATCTTAAATTGCAATTTATATGCAAAAAAAAAATGAAAAAAAAATATAAATTGCTAAAAATGTGCTGGCCGCAGTTGTGCAGTGGACAGTGTGAAGCTTGATGCTGCGAGCTGCCTGGTGAGATTAATTTCATTAAAAGGTTGTCACAAAATCCTTGAATAACAACAATAACAACAACAGCAAAAGAGATGAGAGTATGCGCCTGTATGTGTGTGTCTGCGTGTGTGTGTGTGTGCGGACTGCATATTTAATGCTTGCTAAAAAGACAGCAGCAGCAGCAGAAAAAAAAGTGTTTTAAAAAAGAAAAAAAAAGCGCGAGCGAAAGCCTCACAAAATGAATGTAAAATGCACGCCAACAATTTTTCACGCCTGCAACATGAAGCCATACAACAATAACAATAACAACAACAGCAACAACAACAACAACAGCAGCAAAAACAACGATTTATTATCAGTGTTTGCGCAGTTAAACAATAAATAAAGCCAAAGTCGCGGCTCAACGTGCCTAAGATTATGAAATTCGCTATAAAAATTAATTTATGCCTTGGCTTAAACCTAACAAGCAAGGACACGAAAATGTACATGAAAATGTAAGAAAAAAAACCAAGAAGTAGTAACAACAACAACAACAACAACAACAGCAAAAAACGAAGAGGCACAGACAACAAAAAATAAAAAAAAAAAGGGAATAGAAAGTTAGCCAAGGTACAAGAGTGAAGAGTGAAGAGTGAAGAGTGAAGAGTGAAGAGTGAAGAGTGAAGAGTGTCTAGCATGAAGCACAAGGCATCAGGCATCGGGCATCAGGCATCAGGCATCAAGCATCAGGCATGGCCTTCATTTAAGGTCACTTTCTGTTGCTTTCACTATTGCTCATGCTCATGCTTTTACTCTTCACTTCTCTCTCTCCTCTTGCTCATTGACTATATAGTATGCTGTGCTGCTGCTGCTATCTGACATTTCGTTGCTTTTCGAATGTTTTGACAACTTCCGCGACACTTTTTGCATTTCGCATTTGATTGTCGTTTGGCGGAAATATATATATATATATATATATCTATAGTATATATGTATATTCTGCTACTACTTCGTCTTCGTCGTCGTCTTCTTCTACAACAATCTTGAGGTTTTTTTTCTTTATATTGAATTACAGTACACAGACACACACACATATATACATATACATACACAGAGCAAGACCAGCAGCGACGCCCTTCTACGTTTCTGCCACGCCAGTTTATCAAGTTTTTCTTCTGCGCCTGCTTCTTCTTCTTCTTCTTCTTTATTGCTGCTGCTGTGGCAATATTTTCCCTCGTTTCGTTTTGCACATTTTGATTTACGGGCAGCACCGCGTTCGGAATCGCATTTGGCAAACTATTTGCACTCATAACTTGCGGTTGTTTCTTTCTCTCTCTCTCCCTCTCCCTCTATCTCTCTCTTTTTCACACACATACTGACTTTCGCTTAAGCCATGCCACATACAAATACAAATACAGCTACAAGCTAAAGAAATCAACAGTCAAAATGCTGCCAATGGCGACTTTGCGATACTCATGGCGCAGTGGCATAAAGCTGATTGAGCAGAAAGTATTGTAAGAAAAATTCTAGTTACACTTTTTATAGCATTAATTACAGGGTATAAAGAAATACAAATACAAATACAGAAGAAGAAAGAAAGAAAGAAAAAAAAATGAAACACTAAATCGTATTAGTGCGTTGCGTTGCTTGGCGTTTCTTGGCGTTGTGTTACGTTGATTTTAACTGCCAGCTCGTAAATCTTGGCACAGAATTTTCTTCGATTCAGCCAATTAAATTGGCAGCATAAAACTCTAAATGCTCCTTTCTCTCTTCCTCGCTGTTTCATTGCCTTTGTTTGGCTTTTACATTGCAATTAAACTTTTATTTCTAATGGCCATCAATCAAAAGGTTAAAGTGATGAGAAAGCAGAAACAGCAACAACAGCAGCAGCAATAGCAGCAACATCAATGTTACATTTTTATACAAATCAAATTGAAATTCATTTCCAATCATGTGAAAAGCACAAAAAAAAAAAAAAAAAAATACAGAATGCTTTGCTTTGTCAATTTCATTCATTTATACATAGTATATACATACACTATGGTAAATAGAGTAATGCAATGAGCAAATGCAACAATTTCAGTTTTCATTATCAATTCATTCGTAACATGCAGACGACACAATCCATCAACTAAAGTCAATTCAAATACTATATACTATATACTATATACTATATACTATATACTATATACTATATACTATATATATATATAACATATGTGTCTGTGCCATCGCCCCCCCATCCCCCTATACACCTTCTATAGCGACAGCTAACAAGAGAAATTAAGTGATCACATGATGTGTAAAAATGGCAAGTGAAAATAAATTACAAGCTGTAGAAAAATGTAAAATGAAAATGTTGCAAGTGTTGTAGTAAGAAATACTCTAATATTATATAACATATTGATATTTCACAATATACTCTTAATAAAATATTAAATTTATTTTATTACGAATTTTTTTTAGAATTTAGAATTATAAGAATTTTTATTTTTTTGAAATTTTGAAAATGCAATGTGTAAATACCACTAAAATTTTGTATTAATTTAATTAATTAAATTTTTTTTGCTTTTATTTTAAGAATTTTTTGAAAAGTTTTTTTTTAAGATTTTTTAAAGAAATTTTAGGGATTTTGAAAATGCATTGTGAAAATGTTGCCAGTGCTGTAGAAAGAAATACTCTAATATTACATAACATATTGATATTTCACAATATACTCTTAATAAAATATTAAATTAAATGAAATTTTATTAAGAATTTTTTTTAGAATTTATTTATTTTTTTTAAATTTTTTTAATGAATTTTAATTAGAATTTCTTTTGTACATTTTTTTTTTAATTTTTGAAAATGCAAAGTATAAATATTGCAAGCTGATAGGCTGTTTCCCGCTATACTTCAACTAAAAATTTATATTAATTTGATTAGGAATTTTATTTTTTTTTTTTAAGAATTGAGTTGAAAGTTTTTTTTTAAAGATTTTTTAAAGAATTTTTATTTTAAATAAAATATTAAAATAATTTAATAAGGAATTTTTCATTAAGAAATTTTTTTTTTAGAATTTTTTTTTTTTTTTAGTTTTTTGAAGTTTTTCTTGGAATTTTTTTTTCACATTTTTTTTTTTTAAATTTTGAAAATGCAATGTTGGAAGCAGATATGCTGCTTTACACTATACTTACAATTTTTTAGTAATTTAATTAAGAATTTTATAGGATTTTATATTTTTATTGATAATTTTTTAAAAGGTTGCAAGTGTTGCATTATAACATTATATAACCATCAGATATTCTGTTTCACACTATATTCCAAATAAAAATTTCTATTAATTTAATGAAGAAATTTTTATTTTTTTTTGGAATTTTTTTTTTGAGAATTTTTTTTTTATATAATTGTTTATCTCGAAATTTTCTAGTTATAAAATTCTTTGAGTTGCAATGTAGACAAAAAGTTGATTCGACTATTAAATACTTGAACCACGAAAGCAACAACAACGACAACAACAAGAATAAATGCTTTTTCTCCATATACACTTTGACCCAATAAACTCACTGACAGCATCATTGGCATTGCGTCTAAATAGTCATAGAAAAGTACAACAAAAGCTATGAGCAGACAGAGATGGAGCGAGTGAGAAAGAGAGAGAGAGAGATGGCAGACAATAAACGTTCGTTCATCGTGAAACCATATAAGGTATGGTAAATGTCATGTACTGTGAGCTCAGTAAAGTTGAGCAGCAGCAGCAGTAAGAGCAGCAACAGCAGCAGCAGCGACAGCAGAAGATGTCAACGCTGCTTTTGCCATTGGCGGCTCAAGCGGAAAGCGAGCAATGGCAGAGAGCAAGGCAACGGCAGACATATGTAGTAAGTGAAGAGAAACGGTAGCCACATCAACGTTGATTGCGTACAACATAGTATATATGTATGTATGTAGTACAGTACCTAGTACCTATGGAAGTGTAGAGTATAGAGTAGAAGTGGCGGGGGACTGCGATAGAGAATAGAGGAATTGCCACAGTCAGTAGCTTTTGTCGTGTGAGTTGGCTTAATTAAATGTGTTGGGTTTCTTTTTCTGCATTTTTTTTTTTTTTTTATTCTTGCTTTCATTTTATCTTCATTCATTTTCCATTTTCATTCAGAACGCACAACGCACATACCGGCACTGAGCTTGAGCCTGAGTCGAGCTCTCTGTGTGTGTGTGTGTGTGTGGGATGTGGTGGCCTTTTCATTTATCGCCTGACAATTGCAAACTCTTTGCCCTACTTGACATGTCATGTAACTAATCAAAAGTTTCAATTACAATTTCGCTCAGCTAACAGAAAGACAGATAAACATACAGACAGAGTAATATATAAAGAAAGATATAGAACATTTCATAAATTGATTGACGAAATGAAGAAGAATTATAAAAGAAACAATTTGAAATTTATAAATAATTTTATAAGCAAGTCAATTTGTTGTTTTATTTTGTTATTAATTTTATTAATTTATTTTTACTAATTTTATTAATTTGTTTTTTATTATTTGTATGGTATTTTTTATTATTAGTGAAATATTTTTTCTTTTAATAATTAATTAAAATTAATATAAAATTTAATTTAATATTTTTTTTAAATATGTTTAGTATTATATTAAAAAAAATATTTGTTGTTTTATTATGTTTTAATTTTGTGCATTTTTTTTACAATTATTTTTCATTATTAACCAAATATTTTTTGAATAAATAATGAAATTTATTTCAATTTTAATTTAATAAAAAAGTTTATTTTAAATATTATTGAAATTTATTTATTCTTATTATAAAATATTATTATTATAAAATAAAAAATAATTCAATTTATTTTATTTTTTTTTAATTATGTTCAGTATTAATTAAATATTTATTAAAAGTATTTCTTAAATTTATTCGCAGCAATATATTTTTATATAGTTGTAAATTTAAAATTACAAAAAATTCAATTTTGCAAAATTATTTGCAATTATTTCATATTTTATATATATATTTTTTTAATAATTTTTTTTTTTAAATTTAAATTATACATGAAATTGAATATTCATTTATATTTAATAGATTTTTATTGAAATTTTTTTTCATAGTATAATATTTATCAAAATATATTTGAAATTTTTATTTGCATTTTTTATTTGCACACTCAAAATAATTTTTCAAAATATTTATTGCACATAAATCTAAAACGTAAACAAATCCGTGCTAGTTGTATGCAAAAGTTCAGCTCTTCATCAGTAGAAATAGCAGAAAACACAAAACAAAAACAACAACAAAGCCAAACTTATTCACATTCACATTCACATTCACATGCAGATTTCATTCATATTCGTACGTTGACGCTGCATATGACACAGAGATTCACATTGAAATATGTAAATCAATGTATGCGCTGTATGTGTTTACTCGCCTATATATTTATGAGTATGAGTTTATCGTAAGTTAGTTGTCAGTTGTTGACATTCTTGAAAAATCATACGAATACGTATACAAAAACAAATAAACACACACACACACTCATACACATACACATACACACAAAGACAAGTATGAGCGCGTGTATATAACTGATATATGCGCAAACAAAAAAAAAAACAAAAAGCAACAACAACAAAAAATTGGATGAAAAAAAGAAACTTGATTACTCTTTCTATATATGCTGCGCAGCTCTTTTTCTATATGTAGGTGTATGTATGTATGTGTGTGTGTGTTGTGGCTGTTTGACCCTCATAAATCACTTAAATGTTGTGGCACTTGCTGCAATAGCAATACCTAGAGCAACAGCAGCATCCCCAACGGTAATCATCATTAACAGCATCATCATCATCATCATCAGCATTAGCATTATTATCATTATCATCTTTGAAATGATCAAGCCAATCAGCATTTGCTTTTAGTTCAATTAGTTAGTTGCCCCAGCAACGTGGCAAGTTATTTGAGCATATGCTAATTTATAGGTAATATGCAGCCATGCATGTCTCTGCCTGTCTATGCCTGTGTGTGTGTGTGTTCTTTATGTGTGGTCTGTGTCTTTGATTTATGCATGCTATGGCTTGAAATTTGATACATAACTGTAGCTTCATATTGCTTCTATGTAGCATGTATGTACGATATATCTGTTGGCATAATGAGCTGCAAATGCAACAAATTGCGCATACGCTACGTGTTTCATATCATATTTGTAGCCTCGATTATGGCCACTTATTGCATGCTGTAAATGCATCAGTTCAAACAATTCACAATCTTTGCATCTCGCACTTTCTATGTCTGTGATTGCAATGGCAGCCCGGTAACTCATGAATGTTGTTTAAAATTCAAGTATTTTGCAAAAAAAAAAAAAAGAACATTGCTGGACATGTTTGTGCATGCCAGTGCATGCCTCTATATGTCTGCAATGCTCACTCTGTGCAGTTATTAAAAACTAAAAATCATCAATGCATATGGAAATCGGTTTTAATTGAAAGTCACAGCATGCTGCACAGTGGTATCAAATATCGCAAAAAGCAAAAAAAAAAAAACGAGAAAACAATTAAGAGGATTATGCCCCACAAAAAAAAATAAAAATAGAAGAAAAAAGTGCTTTCAGATTAAAGATTGAAATGGAGCATAGGTATTTTATTTAAATCTATATATAAAAAACAAAATATATATATATTTTTTTTATTGTTTTTGCTTGTTGAATTTTCTATCAATGTCGCATCACAGTATGCTGCATTTTCGGTTCGATGCTGCATAAACCGCAGTGAAAGGGAAGCAATGGGGAGCAAAAAAAAAACACAACACACAAAGAGAGAAAAAAATGGGGATAAAAAAAAAAAGAAGATTACAAGCGGACGCGCAGATGAAGAGTGCTCGACAAATGCATAAAATGCGTTCATGTTGCAGTCGATGTCAGCGTCAACGTAAGCATTGGCAGCGCAGTAGCAGCGAATCAATATGCAGCGAATTGTATGTAAAACAAAAGGCAAAAAAAGGTTAAGAGCTGAAGAGCACAACTGTAAGATATGCTGTGAAAAGCAGCAAACACTTGATAGGCAACTGCACGATAGATGGCGCTAGTTTCGCTATCGTAACTTTCAACTTTAAAGATAAAAATTTAAATATTTCATTGCATATAATATTCTGAATTTGCTTTGACAATTTCATTTATAGACAAACTACCCTACAAAACGAAATTTATGGAGTATCATAAATAACAATATATGCTGAACAACGACACAACATGCTGAACAACGCATTGCCAAAACGAGACCACAGTAAAAAATAGCAAAAAATATATATAAAAAAAAAAAATTATTTGTAACGAACACAAACGAAAATTTACTAGGAACTGCAAACAACGTTTACCTGCATACAAATTCATGGGGAAAAATGTTTTGTGCAATACGCGCTTGACGCGGTCGCCTAAAACTATGCAACGAAATTTGTTTGTCGACTTTTTAGATTTTTACCTCTACATATTTTTATTTTTTTCTATTTTTATTTTTAGCATTTAGATGAAGACAAAGACATAACCACAGTGACCGCAATTAAAGCGAAATATGCAGGTGTATATGAATGTCAGTAGAATGGAAGAGGAAGAGTGTGAGAGAGAGAGAGAGAAAGTGGATGAAATGTGGTAGAGTGAGAGTGAAACGAGCGAAAACCAAAATGCTATGGGAATAAAAATGGTTTTTGCTGCCTTCATGGGCAACAACAAAGGCAACATTGCCGCTACGCTTCGTTTCGCCTCAGCTTTTATGCTTTGTCTCTCTGCTGTCTACTCACCGCTGCTCTAGTGGTTCGCTCCAACAACTCAGCGAAAATTTAGCACAAGAAATTTACTGTCAACAAAAAAAACGTAGCAAGATTTTGCTACTGCTGCTGCTGCTGTTGCCGTTGCTGTTGCTGCCTGACAGTAGCCTTAGGAAAGTCAGCAAAAGAATGAGAGAAAGGTGAAAGAGAAAGAGGGAGAGAAAGAGAGAGAGAATGCTAGTTGTACTATTGTGATTGCCTGGCAGGCAAGTTTGTGTGTGTTTTGTCAGTTTGACATATGCCAAACTCGCTGGAAAAACTCGCAGCTTAAACTAAAGAACAAGAGTGTCGAGCACATAAAAAGAAAGCAACATTTTTTGACAAGAACAAAACAAGCTGCCAAATAGAAATGTTATCTGTTTGTCTCTATATCTACCTCTGTCTGTATGTATGTGTGTATCGCTCGCTGAAAATCATATATTGTTCTCTCTATCTGATACATAATAGAAACACTTTGGTAATCAACAAAGATTTCACATCGTTTATTAATTCCCAACTTAGGCGTGTTCTGTCATCAACTTCTATTACATGTTTTTCATCTTCCACTACTTCGTGCAACTTGTTATGTCAACAAATTCACAAGAAATAAAATTTGACAAGCTGTTAACATCAAAATTGTTTCATAAACACATGTAATACGATATAATTTCACATGAATTTTATTAGCAGCAAAATAATACAAACATTAAATAATAAAAAATAAATCAGATTAAAAGATTTTAAAGTAATAATAATAACATTGAAAATTAAAAATAATTAAAAAAAATAATATTATTAAAAAGAAAATATGTTACAAAATTAGTATGCTGAAATTTTGTTCTCATTTTTTTTTTACATATTTATATTATATAATATGATAATATTATATATATTATATATATATATATATATATTGATAAAAGCAAAATTTCTACAGCTAGCTTTTATTGCATAGCATGTGAAGCATTAATTTATTCCTGTATTTAATGCTACAATGCATCAGAAAAATCAAAAAAATCTTTAAAAAAAATTATGTAAATTGTAAGGAAAAAAAAAATTAAAATTGTTAAATATTTATTTATAATAATAATATAATATGCCAAATATATGAAAAAAAAATGTTTTCATTTTTTTAAACAATTTTTAAAGATTTTTTTTTTTTTTTTTTTGCATTAATTTATTCGTTCATTTAATGCTACAATACATCAGAAAAATAGTTTGAGCATTAGAAAAAAAATCTTTAAAAAAGAAAATGTAAATTGCAAGGAAACAAATAAAATTGTTAAATATTTATTTTTAATCTTTTTTTTATGGTTTTAATGTTATAACATAATATAATATTCCAAATATACGAAATAAAATATTTTACATTTGTTTTCATTTTTTTTTATACAATTTTTAAAGATTTTTTTTTCATTAATTTATTCTTGCATTTTTTTTTTTTTTGCTTCAATGCTGCAGAAAAGTATAAAAATATATTTTTGATTATGCAAATAAAAAGAAATTACTATAAAAATAAACAAAGCAGCAAAATAATAAAGACGATAAATATAAATGTTACTATATATATATATGTATATATATATATGTATATACAGGTAAAATGCTGCTGTCATCTGCAGTTAAATTTATAACAAAAATTGAATTTTCTATTTTCTATATTGTGGCTATTCTTAGACCTATAATAAACGTTGCCAACATGTGAGAGCTATGTCAGCTGTTTGTTGTTGGCCTGTTTTGCATATAGTCGCTGTTATTGTTGTTGCTGTTGCTGTTGCTGCATATTGCAAGCTCTTGTTATAGACTATAATTAAAGTGCAATTAAAATTGCTAACTGTGCCATAAAATTGCATTGACTTGAAGTCTAAGTCGTGGCATTAATAATTTAGCTTGTCAATTTGTTGTGTACTAAAAGAAAAAACAACAACAAAAAAAAAATAAAAATGAAAAGTTAAATGAAAAAAAAGAAACGAGGCTATTCTAAAAGTTTGAGTTCGTTGACATGACAAGGTAGACGATAAATTTGTTAACATGGTAGCTTGGTAACTGTTGATATTTTGATGTGAGTATATTGAGTTAACGGTTTTTGTCACAACGACTAGTCGCTTAGCTTAGTTTTTATACTGTTCTCTTTCTTTCATTCACTTGCTCTTTCTCTCTTTCTATCTCTATCTTTGTCTTTTTTGCTATGGCAAAAGGCTTTCAGCGTTCAAGTGCCTGGGCTGCATTTAATGGCCAACATCAATTTTGTTTGTGGCTCTGTGGCTATTAAAGCTTTACTTTTAGCTACATACAAAACTCTGATATACATACGAATATATATACATATAGATGTATATATATATATATATATATATGTATATAGACATATATATAGTCATATTATATACTCGCATATCCATATCCATATCCATATCCATATCCATATCCATGGACAACAGACGCAACGATTTGTCCTTCGAGTGTTCAATGAGCGGAAGCTGAAAATCATGGATTGCGAAAAGCAAAAGCACGAAAATTCCATGAGAGACAAACGCAAGCAAGAAAATCGCTGACAGCCAAACAGACACATATACATATACATATATATATATACAGAAGAGACCATTGCGAATCGTTGAATGATTTTTATGCTTCTTACAATGTCTCTCTTTCACTTACACTTACACTGTCTACTCTGCAACATATATCTCTGTTTCTCACTCTTTCACATGCTGTTTGTGTCTTCTTCATCTATATATACATATGTATATATTTCTCTGTCAGTCTGTCTCAGTGTCAATTTAAGTTTTCGGGCGTTGGAAATTGTTGTGAAAATGCAACGCAACCACAGCAGCAACAGCAACAGCAACATCAACATCAACTGCTGACAGTTTATACACTCAGTGCGCAACAATGGCATCGTTTATGGCATATGCTATAAAATTGGCATATCCCACTGCCTACAAAATTTCAGACTGGTTAAAGCAAGACAGAGAAAGAAGAGAGAGAGAGAGAGAGAGAGAGATATAGCGGGAGTGAGGGAAACATATGTCACAGTTTGAGCTTGAGTTTTATGCATTCTCTGGCGTATAGAGGCAAAACGAAAAAAAAAACATTTGAAATTTGAAGAGGCGCCTAAAAGCATGCAAATGAGCCAGAAACTGAGACAGATACTGTTGCAAGAACCCAGAAGCAATACCCAACAGCAAGAAACAGAAAACTAGAAACGAGAACCATACGTTGAGCTCCGAGTACTGAGCTGTAGTCTAAGTTTTGAGAATTCTTTTTTATATTTTTTTTTTTTGTACTTTCAGCATGTCATGTCAAATGACAGCGTAGAGTTCTACGACAACTGTCAACAACTTGTCTCCGCTTATGTGGCTGCCTTCCCTCTGATCCTTTATTTCATCCAATTTTTTTTTTTTTTGCACTTTATCTGCCCTTCGCTACTATATGTTAGCTAGTATGTTGAGCCCGCATATTTTTACATGTTGGCCTAGTAAATTTTTTGATTCTATAACATTCGTTTTTATTTTTCAACTGACCTCGGTGCAAATTTTTTTTTTTTTGCTGCTGCCAGATGTCAGAGAATAAATGTAGACTCTGCTGCTGCATAGATCTGCCTTGTCGTTTGACACTATCTGCCGCCTAACGTTACAACACACCATTGGCAAATATTTATACTCTAATTGTGAATGTGATTTAGATCGTATCAAAAACTGTATTTCCAATATCATTCACTTACTTTGTCTCGCAATACAAAGAAAACCTTCAATTATGGCAAACGCAAAAGAGCTAAGGGGAAGAAGGGAATCATTTGAAAGGTTTACGTGAGCATGAGGCAGCGGGTTAAGGAAGCTGTGCAATTGTTTTTGCTCCACATATTGTGAGGTCTCTCTCTCTCTCTCTGTCTTCCTTTCTCTTTCTATCATTCACATATCATGGCATGTCTTTTGTGCTGATGACACTTGTCAAAGCTATCGAAATTCACAAATAAACTATGTAGACAAGTACGGAGGCATTTTCAGTGCACAGTGGAGCAAAATATTAATACAAATACTAGTTCTAGGAAATGTGAAATAAATAGAGTTAAAATAGTAGCAGAAATAGTAGTATAAATAGTAGTAGAAATAGTAGTAGAAATAGTAGTAGAAATAGTAGTAGAAATGATAATGGAAATAGTAGTAGAAACATCAAGAGAAATTTGAAGAAATATGCATTTATATCAGTAGGAGTAAAAATTGTAATAGAATTATTAAAAGAAATAGTAGTAGAAATAGTAGTAAAAATAGTAGTAGGAATAGTAGTAGAAATAGTAGTAGAAATAGTAGTAGAAATAGTAGTAGAAATTGTAGTAGAAACAGGAATAGAATTGATAGAAATAGCAATGGAAATTTGAAGCAATATTAATTTATATTAATTGGATTAAAAATTTTAGTAGAAAAAGTAATTAAAGTAGTAGTAAAACCACTAGTGGAAATTGTAGTAGAAATACTACTAGAAAAAGTGCTAGAAATAATATTGGAAATACTAGTCGAAATAGCCAGGGGAAATATGTAGAATTATTGATTTATATTAATTGGAGTAAAAAATTGTAGTAGAAATTTTAGAAGAAATAGTAGTACAAATAGTACAAGATACATGGTAAAAATCGTCGTAAAAAAGGCAGTAGAAATATACAGTAATGTCGCGGATAATATTAAGAAACTTTGTAGAGAAAAAATATCAGCTGAAATAGGTTTTGAAATAGTAGTAGAAATAGTAGTAGACAAAGTACTAAAAATAGTACAAAATTTATAGCTGATAATATGAAATATTAGTTTAAATTTCAAGCTAAATTTGTAGCAATATTAATTTATATTAATTGGAGTAAAAAATTATAGTAGAAATTGTTGAAGAAAAAGTAAATAAAATAATAGTGGAAATTGTCGTACAATTAGTAGTAGAATTTATATATAAATATAAAGAAAATTACGCATAAAATGTGAAGTCTATTACAATTAAACAACGATTAGATGAATCCCAACAGTTGATAAAGATAATTTGCATGGCATATTGTAGGGACAATCAGAATGTTAAATAACATTGAAAGCACTTAATAGAAAGAAGCGGCAAGGCTCGATCGTTTTAACAGATTAAAAGCTTAGGTAAATTAACCTCAAGGGAAATTAGACAGCTCCCCATTAGCCTTGCTTCATAGTGTTGGCAACAAACAGAAGTAGCAGCAACAGTAACTGTAGCAGCGGCAAGTTCGATCCACTGTGTTTCGTATGAGTTTCACTCTATGAATAGGTACGACTACTATGTGATTGTATATATGTGTGTGTGTGTGTGTGTGTGTGTGTGCTTGGTGTGCTTGTACAGTTGGTTGAGCAGCTGCTGGTTACAAAAGGGCATAAGAAATTCACACACTAACACACACACTCGCAAGACACTTACACTTATAGAGAGAGAGAGAGAGAGAACCACACGTAAGTACAAAGAGAAAGAGCGGAGCCCTAACTGTCATAAACTAGGATTATGTTGCATAAGCTTGAGCATCCTATTGTTGTTGTTGCCACTCAGCTCTGCGTGTGAATGCCTATATGTATGTATGTGTGTGTGTGTGTGTGTGTGTGGATTGTATTTGTGTATGCCTATTGAATTTTAAAACATTCGCTTGTTGTCCTTGTTGTTATTGTTGTTGCTACTGATTGTTGTTTTCGGGTAGCTTCGTTGGCACAACTTGTCGATAATTACTTTTTGGCCGACCTTTCTCTGACTGTGCTTTGAGATTGAGCAAAATTGGCAAGGGAAGATGGAGAGGGAGCTGCTGTGGCACTTGTAATTGATGCGTGTGCGACATTTGTATAGAGCATGATGCAGATATCCTGTTATTGTTATTGCATAATGTCAACCTTAGTCTCCTCCACGCCGCCTGCTGCTGCTGCTGTTGCTGCTTTGTTTTACACTATGTTTTCAAATGACTTTATCTAAGGCAAAAATCATTTGTGCCTGTGACAGAGGCAGAAGCAGAGGCAAGTGCAGAAACATAGTCAGTGGCAGTGGCATAAAACTTGGGTGCCAATTATACTAGCAGCCAATCAATTGTGTCAATTATAATATGTGGCAGCTTGCTCTGCATTTTGTATTCAAGGTTAGATTTTTAGCTAAGACCAAGACTAAGAGAAAATAAATACTTTAAAATATCTAATAACCAAAAGTTGGCCGCAAAAGATCAAGATAAACTCTAAGTCGACCACAAAGTAAAGTTTTCATCTTTTATTTTTCTATATATTTTTTTGTTTTTTTTTTTTTTTAGTTGACCTTTGGCCTAACATGTGGCTGGCAGAAAAGGTCAGAAAAGTCATTTCAATAGCTGTCAACATTTTGCTGTAAATATTTACTTGAAGTTTTCATATTTATATTTTGTTAGCAAAATATTTATTTAGGTATTTAATTTATTTCATTTAAATAAAAAACAAAAATAAATTTAATTAATAAACAAAAACAGAATGTGAACAAAATAAAAAAAAAAACAAAACAAAATTCTTAAAAATTTAAAGCTTGAAAGAAGAAATTGAAATTGAAAGTAAAAGTAAAAGTAAAAGGCAAAGTTTTCAGCTATGAACTAAATCAAAATTTCACACACAAGGCATGAGTAGGTGTTGGTGTGTGTGTGTGTTTGTTCGAGTGTGTGTGTATGTGTAAGGACATGTGTGGGTATCTAACGGAAATGCTTGGCGCATAATCAATGCACAGGACAATGGAGAGAAACAGGGAAAGTCGCAAGCACTTGGTAATAGTTTGACTTGCTGCTTCATTAAATTTAATTTATAAACTTGCCATAAGCACTAAATCACCCAGTACTTGCAGGAGGAACAAGAAGAAGAAGCAGAAGTAGAAGCCACAGCTGTAGGAAATGATATTCGGGGGGAGGCATTCAATGGGTTGGCAACGCGGATGCGACGTGGCATAAAAGAAATTGCATAAAATGGCGGCTAGTGGCCAAAATGTTGGGCCATAAACATCATTGCCGTTACTCTAGTTGTTGCTGTTGTTGTTGCTATTGCTGCTGCTGCTGCTACTGCTGCTCTTGTTGCTTTTGCGCTTGTTCTTATGCCTGGCCATAATTTGCAAAATAAAAGGAATATTTGCAGCTAAAAGCCGCAACCGCACACACAACAAATGCCCCCGAAACATGGCGATAAAAACTCTGAAATTCTGAAGCACAAAAAGGACAGTGGAAAAAAAAGAACACGAAGGAAATAACAACGAAAAACAAAAACAAACAAAAAAAAAATTGTAAAAATAAAAATGAATAGACAGAAAAGGAAAATACTCTCATTTTCGACTTATGTGCAAAATAAATTACTTGCAAAAAAAATAAATAAATACATAAATAAAACGAAATGAAAATCTTGCAAGTAAAATAAGTGAAACAATTTAAAGCAATTTAAGGAAATTCAAGTAGCAAAATACTGCAAACAATTTAGAGTAAAAATTATACCATAAATATTGAGAATATTTTAAGAACTATTTTATAATGCAATATATTTTATTATGTATTATACTATATATAGTCTCTATTTATATTTTTTTTGTATATGTTTTTATATACCTATATTACAATTTTCAGATATTTATATAAATATATTTGTTTTTATTATATTTACATTTTTATTACATTTATTTTATATTTATTTAAATTTTTATATATTTATTTTATGTTTTCGTCTTTTATTTTATATGATTTTATATTTTATTATATTTTTATTTTATATATATTTAAATTTTTAATATGTAATTTATATATTAAATATATATTTCTCTTTTTATTTAAATTTATACATATTTATTTTTTTTTTATACTTTATTATATTTTTATTTTATATTTTTTTAAAATTTTTATATTATTTATTATTATTTATTTTATTTTGTATTTCACTATATTTTTATTTCATATTTATTTACATTCTTAATATATAATTTATATATTAAATATATATTTACATTTATATATATTTTTATTTATATTTATTTTTTTTTATATTTTATTATATTTTTATTTTATATTTTTTCAAATTTTTATATATTTATTTTTATATTTTCGTTATCTATTTTATTATTATTTATTTTATTTTATTTTATTTTATATGTCATTATATTTTTATTTCATATTTATTAACATTTTTAATATGTAATTTATATTTACATATATAATATATATTTACATTTATATATATTTTTATTTATATATATATATATTTTTTTTATATTTTATTATATTTTTATTTTAGATTTTTTCAAATTTGTATATATTTATGCTTTTATTATATATTTATTTATATATTTTATTTTATTTTATTTTCTATTTTTCATTAAATTTATATTTATTAAAATTTGTATATATTTATAATTTTGTTTATTGAAATGTATCTTTGCCTGCACTTATATTAAAGCTTGTGTTTTCTTTGAGCCCGAGCTAAGACTATCGCATCGCAAATAAAATACGCATTTATTCATTTTAATGCAGCTGCATTTTGTTTTTGTTAATTTATTGCTTTAAATAATTCGATCAATTATTTTCTTTTTTGTTTTTTGATCAAACTTCTATGGCAAAAAAAACGAAAGTTAATGTCAGTGTATAAAAAATAAAGCAAAGTGTAGCAAAAATCAACTTGGCTCTTGACATACAAGTGTGCGGCTTATTGTTATTCTTCTTCTTATTGTTGTTGTTGTTATTTGTAGTTCGTGTTGGTATTGTTGTTGTTGTTGTAGCTGTCGGTCGCCATGTTGTTAGTTGCCTTTTTGCGTCAAGCATTTCCGTTTTTTTTTTTGGCGCTGAAATGTATGCCACACTTTTGTGTCTGTGTCTATGTCCCAGTGTCTGTGTGTGTGTGCGTCTCTCTCTTACTTTCTATGTGTGTGTGTGTCTGTGTGTTTGTGTGTGTTGCCTGTTTCTGTCAGAGTGCGTCTTGAAGTCATGACAATTTATATGGCCACGCCTCTTTTTGGTTGGCATCTCTTATGCTTTCTCAATCTCTGTCTCTTGCTCTCTATCTGTCTCTCTCTCGTTCTCACACACTTGAAGTATACTTTAGCATCAGAGCCAAAATTAAATGTTTGGGCTGTGCGTTTGACGCGCGCGTGTCGTGCGAATTTTTATGCGTGTTGACTTTTCACTCACTTGACTCACCTAAAAGTCCAAGAACTCTCTGTGTTTGTGTTTGTGTGTGTGTATGTGTGACAACTTGGTCGTTTTAATTAAGTTGCTGCAATGCGGCTTTGGTTTTGGCTTTGGCTTTCACTTTGGCTAAGGCGACGACTTGGCAACCAAAAAGATAAAGTTGCAAGTTTTCTATTTAAGTGACGTAGCCAAAAATCTGGCGCTAAAAACTTGCTACGCACTTAGACAGCACAACAAACACACTAACACACTAACACATAGACACAGACACAAACTTACATTGAGCTAAGGCAAAAGCATAGTTTTGTCCGCTTGCCAAAATGCAATGTGAAAATAATATGCACTGGCAAAAACTTTTATCGCATGTATGACTCAGACTGTGTGTGTGTGTGTTCTTATGTGTGTGTGTGTGTGTGCATTTTGTGTGTGGGACTGCTGCGCTTTTGCTTGTTAATGTAAACATTTTGCAATGCTGCATAACGCGCAACGTGTAGGTGTTCTATCTATGGTTTCTATGCAACTTTCCTCTATGCTTATCCCTACTCTCTCTCTCTCTCTATCTCTCTGTAAGTCTCTCACACTAACTAACTATCTATTTTCCATTTCATTTCTTCATCTCTAGCTCTTTTCCTCTTGCTCAACATTAGTTGGCAAGTTCGCCTTTCATGTTGGACCCAGCAGCGTTTTGGGGCAATCATTTGAACTGTGTTTAAACTTTTGCCTTGTAAGCGACTCGAATATTGGATGAGAGCATGAGCATGAGCATGAGAGAGAAGTAAAGCTTGAGAGCATCATAAGCCATATACCAAACAATTTTGTGCTCGATTTGGACAGGTGCCCAAAAATAAAACATACATACATATATATACTATAGTATATAATATACTTGAAATAATATCAGGCATAGTTAATGATTTAAGCATACGTTATGTGATACCTGTGAGAGAGAGCATTAAATATTGCTAAATGTTCAAGTAAATCTCTCAGGACTACACCAAGGCTATGTTACCAGTCTGTGCATAAAATAAATGCACAAAATTTAAAATAAAAAAAATTATGAAAATAATTACAAATAAATATGAAAATAATTTAAAAATAAATTAAAAGAATAAATGTGAAAATAATTATTTTAATATTTCATGTTTTTTCACATTTTATTTTAATATGTAATAAGAAATGCAAACTCAATTTTAATCAAATTAAATGCTAATTAAATGTAAATCATTTAATTAAATGCAAAAAAAATATAAAAAATTAATAAATAAAATTAAATATTAATAAATGTAAAAATATTTTTTTTTCTTATTGAAATTCATAATCAATTTTAAGCAAATTAAATGCAAATCATTTAATGTAAAAAAATATATAAAAATTATTAATAAATGTGAAAATAATTAATTTTATATGCTTTTTTTTTTAACGTTCAAATTAAAATTCATAATCACTTTTAAATAAATTATATTGAAATTTATTTTTCATATAAATGCAATTTAAATATTTTTACATAATTGCATTAACAGAACAAATTAAAAAACGTTTTTTCATGCTAATATTTAACGAGCTTATGCGCAAAAAAAAAAAAATCGCAAATCAACTTCAACATTGGGAAACAGAATTCAATTTGAAATCGAAGTAACATTGAATATAGATTGACTGCAGCTGAAAATAACTGTAAACACATTTCCGTTTCCACTTCCACAGCCATATCCGCACACAGCTAGCACACAGGTAACAGCTCACATATGCACAAGTGCATCCAATCAAGACGAAATGAAATTGGCAAAAAAACAGCAACAACAACAACAACAACAACATAAAAATTTTAGTGGTAATATTAAAGTACGAATACTATGGAAAATTTGCTACTAAACGAAAATGCAATAACCATAACCATTATCATAAGCGAATATCCTAAAAACTTTGCTACATTTCCAAAAAGGAAGCACAAAAAAAAAAAACACATCAAAAATTGAGAAGGAGAAGAAAACTGTGACAGTCGCAACGCAGAGTAAACGATTGTAAGCATTGGGCTGGGCGGCAAATGCAGTTTATACAGTGGCGCCATCTAACGACAGCAATTTGAATTATGTTAAGTGGCTAGGCCGACGCCTGCAGGCGCCAAAAAAAATGTATAAAAAAAAAATTGTATATGCGTCTTGTGTGTCTTTGTGTGTTTGAAATTTATTTATTTGCGCCTGAAAGTAGGCAATGGCAAATGACAAAGACGCTTGACCTTAAGGCGCACTAGGCGCAACGCATTGCTAAGAGCCACGAGCTACTTGTCGCAAGCAGCAAGAGAGACGGAGATAGACATAGACAGAGTGAGGGAGAGAGGCAGAGGTAGAACATAGTAGAAATGGGGGAAAAAAAAATTTCGTTAAAGTGACACACTGAAATGCTGACACGCCCCAGCTACAAAGTTCGCCTTCTCTTCCCCTTTGCTCTGGCTATGACTCGTGCTCATAATGATGCGCTGTTTTTGCCAAGTGTAGGCCTCTCTTCTTTACCCCTCTATCTACTCTATCTCTTGCCCCTTTGCCAGACATCTCTCTCTCTCTATGTGTGTGTGTGTGTGTTTTTTTTTTCGCAACAGCAGCAATTTTCAATGTTGTGCGCGAAATTGTTGACAAAGTTCGCCTCAAGGCAAACAACTGCCAAATGAAGATGGCTTGGGGAGGCATACAAAACTGGGCGTGGCATTGCCTCGCATCTCAGTTTTCAAGGCAGCCAACGTAAGTTGACTACATAAAAATGAAATTACACAAGAAATTAAGTTAGCGCAAAATAAGTGCAAAAAAAAACAAGATGAAAATAAAGAATTTTTGGCAATAAAAACTGTGACTGCGACATTGTTGTGACACTTAATGCGGATAAACAGAAATCGAGACGGCCAAAAAAATAAGTATAGAATGAGAGAGAAAAGTAGCGAAAGAGAGAGAGAGATAGACTGTGAGAGAGACACAAAAAGCAAACAGTTGTTCAGCGAAAACAATAAATTAAATTCAAACAAGCGACGCACGTCAAAAGCGAAAGCGAAAGCAAAACCAAAACCTCAAAACCCCAAAAACCAAAGCCAAAGTTGTTGCTACTGAGGCAGTGGCAGTACCAGTGGCAATACCAGTGGCAGTGGAAGCAGACGAAGGTGACACTCAATGTGGCCTTTGAAGTGAGGCTCAGGCTTGGACTACTCAAGTGTTGGGCACTCTCAGAACCGAGAAAGCAGCAAAGAGCTACTTGTGTGATAAGCAGACAAGTGCACGGCAACAACAGCGCCAGCAGCAGCAGCAGCAGCTGAGGGGGGACATGACAGGTCTTGCTCCTCATGCTTTCCATTTCACTTGCCACTGTTTATATATGCTGCGGCCATGAACGTTTTGCAAAACAAAAACATTGCGTACAAATTATTTAATGAAATTTTGCGCATACCCTATAAAAAAAAACTATTATTTGATGCTGCTGCAAAATATACCCTATAAAATTTGCTGTGCCAATGAAGTTTTGTTGATTTTAGGCATTTATCACATTTACTATTTTTTTTTTTATTATTTTATATTAATTTTTATTTATTTTATTTTTATTTTGTTTTATTTTTATGTTATTTTATTTTTATTTTATTTTATTTTTATTTTTATTAGATTTTATTTTATTATTTATTTTTATTTATATTTTTATTTTATTTTTATTTTCATTTTATTTATTTATCAAAAATATACAAAATAAAAAATTATTGAAATTGAATTTAAATTTCGCTATAAAAATCTATATAAAATATGTTTAAAAAAAAATATCATGCTTTATAGCATATACATACATAGTGCCTAGCGGTATGCATAAATACAATTATCTTTTATTTACCTGACCCAAAAAACAATAGCATTGCCACAACAAGCGGCAGCTGTCAAACAACAAACTCAAACAACAAAATCAACATCAACATCAACAAACGAAGCTGAGCTCTGTCTCTCGCTCTCTCTCTCTCTCTCTCTCTTTCACTCTTATTATATATATATATATATATATATATATATAGTTGTGTCTCTCTCACACACTCTTCTTGCCTCTCTGTCTTGTTTTCTTTGTGTTTTTGTTCAGGCTGCGTTTTGCTTCATTTTGTATTTATAAGCTGAAAATTGATTATTTTTTGGGCAATTATTTGCAGTGCCAAAAGCCGCAATAAGAACAACACAAACATTTCAAGCAACAATAACAACAACAATTCTACATATCTCTCTCTGTGTGTGTGTGTGTGTGTGTGTGTATTTGGTATCTGTTTGAGATATAAAACAATGCAAATCTCTGCAGATCTGCTTATAGAAAATTTCCATATCCTTTTTCCACGCATTCCACAGCATTAATCAATCAATAGAAATTAATACAACTAACTTAGTAGCTATAACTAATTTCTGTAATTTATTTCGACAATTTGCTCGTTACGGTTTACTATTCTATTATTGCAGCAATTATTTGGCCAATATTATTTTTTATTGGCAAATTATATGAAATTTTTGTTGCAGTTAGTGTTGGTCCTTTGAGAAATGATGACAGCAGCAAATGTTTGTGCAAATGAATATCTGTGGCTATTTTTGGCAGTCGTTTGCATACCTTGGGGTATAAGAAAAAAAAATGAATACAATACACACCCACACACACACACACATACATGCAAATATACAAATATACTGAAATTCACCCACACAAAAGTTGTCTAACAAATGGCAAAAGTTTCGCTCTGCATTTTGCCAATGTCAATTTAAAATGCAATTTTACTGTGCCACCAATTGCAACTGACGCTCAGATGCTTTATCTTTAATGGAACTAAATCGGAAATATATATATGACAAAGAGAGAAAGAGTGTGTGAGAGAAAGAGAGACACATCTTCTGCTTCTACTTGTCTTTTGGCTGACAAATTCTGTCGCATGTTTGCAAAACAATTTAACACAAAATTGACACAACATGCCAAACGACTTTTTCAGTTTTCACTTTTCAATTTTCAATTTTCAGTTTTCAGTTTTCACTTTGAATATTGAAGTCACATGGGAATCACAATACACACTAGCACTGTTACCCCGCCCTGGCCACGCCTACTGTGACTGATGCTGGCAAATTGCATTTGACTCTACAAATTGTTGTACAAGCTTGTCGTAAATATCGCTAGAAAACAAAAAAAAAAAAAAAAATGTTTGCCAAAAATTTGTACACTTAAAAAGATTTGTAGCTGACAAAAAGAAACCAAAATTTATACATATGAAAAAAATAAAATAAAAAAATGAGCAAAACCTTCAACAAAACGCCAACTATTAAATTAAATGCTTAAAAAACAATTGTGCGTGGCACAATTTATATGCATGAAAAAAAAAATATTTATATACAAATTGTCGCAGCGCAGTTAAAATACAAAAAAAAAAGAGAAAAAAAGAAAGTAAATTTTATTGCACATAGTTTTGCTCAAACTGTAAACAGGAAAAAATACACACATAAAATGCTCATGAAAATAACAAAAAAAAAAAATAAAAATAAATAAAAATAAAAATGGCATAAAATGTAAGTTTAGCAATTTTTATAATGTCATCACATGAGCGGCAGATGGCTGCCAGCGAAAATATTATTCATATCGATATAAAGAAATAAAAAAAAATATATAAAAAAATGGTAAGTGTTGAATTTTAAATGACTTTAAAATTCAATATTTTCAATATTTATTGATATGAAAATTAGGCTTTAATTTTTAATAAAAATATTTACTAGCAGAAGTGTTGAAGTTGAAATGACTTTAAAAATTTTCAATATTTATTGATATGAAAATTAGGCTTTAATTTTTAATAAAAAAAAAAAAAAATAAAAATATTTACTAGCAGAAGTGTTGAAATGACTTTAAAAATTTTCAATATTTATTGATGTTAAAATCAGGCTTCAATTTTTAATTTAAAAAAAAAAAATAAAAATATTTACTAGCAGAAGTGTTGAAGTTTTCAAGTTTAAAAATTTTTAATATCATTATTAAAATATAATAAATCATTAATAAAATAATAAAATTTACTAGACAATGTTAATAATTAATAGTGCATACTGGAAATATATTTCGGCTGAAAATTTATATAATTTTAATATAAGAAAAAAAATCATTTTTCCAATACTAATTCAAGTAAATTTCTATAAGATTTATGCGTCTTTATATTTGCAGTTGATTTGCTAAATCTATGAACTTTCTCAACTTCAACCAAGTAAGAAAGATGTACTGTCAAGTATGCTCGACTATAAAATACCCAATGCCAATGTGCAGATACACTTGAATGTTGTTAACGCTTGTGAACTCTTGTAATTCAAACATCGTCTACATCTAGTTCACATTAAATATATATTAAAAAGAAATCTCTTATAGCCGCTAAGATATATTTGCTGTTCATTATTCCCTTAGTACACTTTGCGTGCCGGGTATAAATATATAGCATGAAATAAACAAAACTCCATTGCTTTCTTGCTTTGTTGCTCTGCTGCTTTGCTTTACAGTAAAGGACAACAAACAAATTGTGAACATGTAGCAAAATTTGTTGCCCTTTTCTTTTGCGTTAAAATTTTTTTTTTTTATTTTTGCTTGTTGTTGGCAGTTTGCATTGAAGCAAATGATTTGTAGGAATTTCTAATATTTCAATTTCTTAGAAGCTGTTCTTTCAAATTGATTAAAATTCTTGTATTTATTTTGTGATTTTCAGCGAACTTTAAGTGAAAATTCTTTTGCACCTTTTTGCACACAGAAATAATTAAATTAAGCTCAACGTAAAAAAGCAACAGGCTTTAACTAAGTATGAGAAGTGTAAACAACTTATTCGAAAAGCAGCTCATCACAATTTCAATGTCAGTCTGTCAAACTGTCAGTTAGTATGTCTGGCAGTCAATTCCACATTCAGTCAGTGAGTCAGTCAGTCAGTCAATGAGTCAGTCAGTCAATCGTTTTTAGTCTGTAGTCTGTTGATGATGGTATCAAAGCTTCGCTTTAACACGCACACAATGCAAACAGAATTAAGCGCAAAAACTCAAGCTATAACTTTGCACAGAATCATAAATTCAATGAAAGTTCAATACACCTTTCAAACAATCTTACCCCACTTCAAATACTCTACCACTCCCTTCTCTCTCTCTCTCTCTCTCTCTCTCGCATCACTTGTTTCTGCTACTGCTGCGTTTACTGTTGGCACCTCGGAAATATTTTGTGTACACATTTCGAAACGGTGAGAAAAACGGCAGATAAATTCAAATTGAAACAAAATGTAAACGATGAGAGAAAAGTGTGAGTATTGATATTGAATGTGGGTTGCAGAAGTCGATTGCGAAAATACAAAATCCAACAGAAAAAGAAAAGAGAAAAAAAGTGTTGCCTACATTGCGGCGAATGGGCGGATGTGGCGTATGCGCAATCAATCATGAACGAATTCAATTTCGACAAAACGCAAAGGCCTCTGCATAGTTAAGTCTGTGCCTCTCTCTCTCTCTCTTTCCCCTTCTCTCTCTCTCTCTCAGTATTTGTGTGTACAATTTGTATTGGTATTGAGACAGACTAGTATATAGCATAGCATATAGCATAGCATATAGCATAACATAGCATATAGCATATAGCATAGCACAGCAAGGACCTTACTCAACGGCGATGGCAACGGCTATTGCGTAGTTCATTCGTCCTTCGACTTTTTGGCCCATCTGCTTGGCTTGCCATGACAAGTCGTGGCATTTTCTGTTGCCATGTTCTGGCATCAACCTCTAGACTCTTGTCTCTTGTCTCTTATCTCTTATCTCTTATCTCTTGTCTCTTATCTCTTGTCTGTTGTCTATTGGCATCTGCTGCGCAAAAATAACGCTCATTAAAATTGACAAATCATGCGAAAAATTTTGTAAATAGCAATTATAGGCATACAAAATGTGCACTCACACACACACTCACGGCCCAAGCTTATGAAGTTTTCTTATGATAATGACTATATATTGTCATTGTAGTATTAGTATTAAGCATATGCAAAAATTGCTTAACATAAACTTAACATAGCTTTGCAGACTTGCAACCTAAATAAAATGCTATAATAATAATTTTTAAAAATTTTTATGCATTTAATTTCATAAATATTTTCAAGAGCATTAAACGCTTATTGTTAAGCACTGAGCGTAACGTGCAATGTAATGTAAATTGTAAGTAAATGTTAAGTACTCGTTGGGGTCTTCGACTAGAGTATTCAGTGGTCATTTATCTTTAGCTTATATATACCAAACTTTTCTATATACACAACATATATATGTAAATATTCATTTTTCTTTGCTTTACCTTCTACTTAACTTTGCTTTCTATCTCTCTCTCGCTCTCTATCTCTTGCTCTTGCTATTTGTCTGTTTGTCTGCCTTTGCTTTGAGGTAGGCTCAATTTGCCTCATAGATTGCTGCTGTTGCTGTTGCTGCAAAAGCAAAAAAAAAAAAAATTATTGGCCCCTCATTTGCTTGGGTCGAAAATGAGTTTCGAGCCAGTTTCCTCGTGTCTTCAACTATATTCATTTCTTTCTTTTGCTTTTTTTTTTGCACATTTCTCTCACTCAGTCGCTCTCTCTCTCTCTTTCTTTATGTTTCTTTCACTTTTTATCTTCATCAGCTTCTTGCTGCCCATTTAACCTAATAGCTTTTCATTGTATTATTTGTGCTTCTTTATTTTTTATTTTATTTTATTTTATTTTTTCGTTTTGATTTTAAATTCTATATGTTGTATGATTTCGTAACTCTGCCAGTTCCCCTTCCCCGTCATCCCATCCAATATAAACGAGACTTTATACTTAAGTACTTTGTTAAGAGGCCTAGTCGAAGCTTAAATTGCCTCAATATATTTGCCTCACTTGATGCGATGCTTTTTATTTTTTATTTTTATTTTCATTTTCTTTTTAATTTTTTTTTTTGCGGCTGTGTCTTTTTAATTACTTTGTATTTTGCATAAAATAAAATTGAGCCACATGATTGATTGCCTAAACACACACGCACACACACATGTGTGTATATATTTTTGCTCTACTGTTAAAACATTGAAGCTCTAAATTACAGTCAATTATATAACGGTACATTTACTGGCTAAATAAACGAGCTATTTAGACGCTTGAGTGAAACATCTAATGGCCTGAATCTAACCGCAGCGCATTTCCAGTTCGCCGGCATAATTAAAATTATCTGTTAAATTATATTTTATTGCGTCGCATTCTGAAAAATTGAGTATACGCAAAGGTGTACAGCCAAACAATGAAGAAAGTAGCAGGAGAAAGTACAAGCATGAGTAATTTTTTTTTTTGTTTTTTCTTTTGTTTTCTTGCAAAAGTGTATAAAAAGCTTGTTAGAATTTTCTGTGATGTTTTTATTGTTGCCGCTTAAGTAGCAGCTGCTGCTAGACTGAGCATGAAAATTTAAATAAATTTACTTTATAATTTAATCAAAATATATACAAAAAAAATATAAATAAATAGAAAATAAAAATATAAATTTGTAATTTAAACAAAATATGTATTTAAAAAAAAATAATATTTAATAAATATTTAAAATAAAATTAAAGCAAAACCTCATTTAATATAAATTTATCTGTTCTGCAATTTATCTTTTTATTTAATTTAAATTAATTTCAAAATATATTTAAGAAAAATATATAAAAATAAAAAATTATATTTAAAAAATATATATAAATATAAAAATAAAAAATATATAATATTTTCTATATATTTATATTATTTATTTATAATTTTTATATATTTTTTATTTTTTTTTAATATTTAATTTAAAGCAAACGAAACTTAATTCATATTTTAATATTTTGGAATATTATTTAAATTTTAATTATAATCTTAATCTAGAAAAAAGTGTAATTTTATATATTTTTATTAAAAAAAAAACATTGTATTTTTTATTTATATATTTTTTTGTTTATTAAAAAAAATATGTTGAAAATAATATTTAAAAAATAATATATATTTAAAAGAAATTTAAAAAAATAAAATTAAATATATATTTGTAATAAATTTTAATTTAAAATTATTTATTTATTTCTTTAAACTTAAATTTTTGTTCTAAATTGTATTTAAAATCAATTTAAAGCAACTGTTAATTTTCTGTCTAATTATTTCGCTAATTACTCTGCCTTTGTTTCCATCTCTCTCTCTCTCTCTTTCATTCTTTCTTTTTATGCTTCATTTCTTGTAACAAAACTGTTTAAGCTAAAAAAAGACAAAAAAAGCGAAAAAAAAGTGAAAAGCCTAAAATGTTCATGGAAAATGTTGTATTGAAGCTGCATGCTACACGCTACATAAGCAATTTGCCAGTATAATCAGGGATAACCCCGTTGAACCCTTAGTTTATATTCGACTGTTTTTAGTGTTTTTTTGGCTGGCCCAATAGCACGACAACACGGCAAATGCGGCAGCATCATTGTCATGGCCCTGTTACAGCTGCCGCATTTCGTGGCAACGTGGCAGCAGCCTTTTTCACACCTATTCGGCAATTAATTTGAAGGAGGCAACACTTGAGCATCTAAGCAAGCTTTTGGGTTTTGGGCATCAGCATCGCGTTTTGCCACAGTCAAATGGCAACGGCAAACAGCAATGGCAAATGGCAAAATGGCAGCTGGCCCAACGGCAGGCCATAAAATCAATGCCACATGTTAAATATCGTGGGAAAAATACAAATATACAACTAACTACGATACTTATACACACACACACACACACATACACACATATATATACTGAGAGGCTGGCAAATTTGTACAGCGCAATACATAATGAACATTGTTGTAGTTGTTGTTGCTGTTGCTGTTGTTGTTGGGTCATAAAAAGGCGAAAATACTTGAGGCATACACAAAAGCCAACGGCTATGACGAAAAGTCAACTTTGTTGTTATTGTTGTTGTTATTGTTGTTGCTGTCGCCTGTGCCATAAAGTATGCAATATTTATTTTGTATAAAACGCGTGCAGAGCAGAACAAAACAAAAGCAACAAAAGATATAAAAGATAAACATACTTGACTTGACGCACAGATACCCTAACACATACATATACATAGACATATACATATATAGAGCAAGTTATCATAATGTTAACTTTTTTTGCCTGTGCTTCAGCTACTGCTGTATTATCACTTTAATTGTTAAAACAATTAAAAATAATATTTGCAAGAATTCTAACACTGACTATACCCAGCAGCAGCAGCAGTAGCAGCAATAGCAGGTGAAAAGGTATATCAACAACAACAACAACAACAACAACAACAAGAACAATGAACAAAACGACAACAAAAGCAGCAGCCATTAAAAGCGGAAAAGCAAATGAACGGCGAAAAGACTCTGACTCTGCTTGAAGGATAAGTGCACATAAATACAACAATTTGCCAGTGTTTTTTGTTTTCTTTTTTTTGTTGTTGTTGTTGTTGTTGTTTTTGTAGCACCGGCTAAACTAAAGGCTGTGCTTAATTTTAGTTTCTTGCTGTATATATGTACATATACATACTGACGACTCTTTCGACGCTTTTTTCGGCGCAGTTGGCACATTAATTGAAATATTTATGCTACACTCACAAGCACACACACACACACACATACACAGAGAGCAACACTTGAGGCAGACTTTGAGAGCATAAAGCGCGCGCAAAAAAATTAAATAAAAACTTTGAGTAGCTGTCAAAATGGTGAAAGGCTTAGAGTAAATAAGCCAAAACGTAGTGTTAACTGATTTTTTTTTTTTTTTTTTTGCCATTATGCATTGAATGTCGCATTGTAGCATAATGAATGCCACGCCTCATTTGCTGCATACAAAGTTATGATGAAGTTGAGCATAATTTCAATGTTAATTAACTGTGACACGCAACGTAACGCAAGGGAAAGTATGCAAAAATTTCATTTTAATATTTATAATAATTATTTTAATATGACAGGCGACTTTTCAATATACATATATATACTACAAGCGATATTACCAGATAAATATATATATATATATGTATATATAAGCAAGATATATGTATATTTATTTTATAATTATGCCCATCATTATTTCAGTTGGTTGTGTAAATATTTTATAATATTACGCCACAGTAGTTGCTGTTGTTGCGGTTCTTTGTCTCTGTTGTTGTTGTTATTTTATTTGCTGTTTAAAAATTGTCCGGTCTCACAGGTGAATGATTCTGCGTTGTCTTTTCAGTTGAATCGATAAATATTTCAAGTTCATTAATAAGTACATCGTAAACAAATAACAAAAATAATAATAATAATAACAACAACAGATTCTCTATCTGTGCCAGAGAGTGTACACGGAGAGAGAGAGAGAGAGAGAGAGTGAGTTCCATGGTAAGCTATTGATATAGCGGGGAAGAGGTAATGATTCGCTAAGTGCAGTCAACCAAGTAATTAGTATTAAAATATTGTTTACGAGTAGCCCAAAAAAAAAAAAAAACAAATAAATATAATTTGTATTATGTTATGCAAAATAAACAAACAAAAAAATTAAAAAAATAATTATGCAAAAAATATATTATTATAATCTGATTAAAGTTTATTTATTTAATTTTTATTTAGAGAAATAGAATAATAAGAATTGCATTTTTATAAATAAAATGAAAAAAAAAAATTAAATAAATATTATGTATAATATTAAAAAAACTAAATAAAATGTGATAAAGTCAAATTAAATAATATTAAAAAAAAAATTAAAAAAAAATTAATTAATGAAACTAAATTAAAATCCAATAAAATTAAAAAAAAAATTGAATTTAAAAATAATTACAAAAAAATTAAACTAACTATAATTAGATTATAATAAGAATTAAATTATAATAAAATAAAATTTAATTTAAAAATTAAAAACAAAAATTATTTAAATAAATTAAAGAGAAACAAAATAAGATAAAAATATATTAAATACAATCAAAATATTATTATGCACAAAGTTAAATTAATTAAATAAACACAGTTTAAAATAAAAACGTATTTACACAGAAATAAATATAAATAAAATTAAGTGAAATGAAATAAAATAAAATGTAAAATTAAATTTTAATTTAGAATAAATAAAAAAAAAATAAAATAAAAATACAAAAAAAAATAATTAAAATTTAAAATTGTATACAGAAAATTGAAATCAAATATAATTACAAAAAAATAAAACTAAACATAATTAGGTTTTAAATTTAAGTATTTAAGAAAAACAAAATAAGAAATATTAAACACAATCAAAATATTATTAAAATATTAAATTAATAAATATATATTTTTATTTACAATAAATTAAAAAATAAAACAAAGATACCAAAAGAAAAAAATAAAATTGAATATAGAAAATTGACATTAAATATATTGACATTAAATATATGTTAATAAATTAAACAAAACAAGAATAAATTTAATAAAATGCAATAAAATAGAAAAAAAAATAGAACAATAAAGAATAAAATGGAAATCAATAAAATAGAAATAAAAAAAAAAAATCTAGAAATAGTGATCAATAAAATAGAAATAAAATCAATTTTCTCACTAGCATTGACAAAATGTTGCATTAATTGTATTTATGTTAAATAGAAATACAAATATATATTGCGTAGTATTGTATGTCAAACTAAATTTCTATTTCAAGTAAATAAATTTGCATAAAAATACTATTATATATTTAGACAAGACTTCTTTATAGATATACGTATAATATATATACTATATAATGGTTGAACATAATATTTCTTGGTTATCATTTGCATTCATTGACACTTAATGGACATTTATTGATGTCAATTAAAGCATTTCTTCCTCATTGTTATTGTACAAGTGCGATACACGCACTTTTCAATAATTGTTTCAAGGGAAATTGAAAGAGAGAGAGAGAGAGAGATAGAGTGAGGTTTGGTAGACATTCAAAATATTTTCCCATCATTTGATTGCAATTTCTTATATGCCATTTATCAATATCAATGCGACAATGCGACATAATTCAATTTACAGGTTCAATTTCAATTAAATTAATTGAATCTGTGTGATCGAACGGTCAGACATAAATTTAAATCAGGCCAATTATGCCGCAAAAGAAAGATAAAAAAAAAACAAAATTTATGCATGATCGCATGACGTTGACATTGGCAGACAAATATGATTATGAATATGATTGATCCATAAGACATCGTGCCACATGCAATCGAATGTGGCACGTTTAGCCGCTGATCGATCGCTTAGTTTGCTATGACAAATTTATATATACTACATCTATATATAAAAATATCTATAGATAAAAGTAAGCATAGTTTTTGCTATCTCTGGTGCCGCTAGATCAATTTAATTGACCGTAGCTGACGTCGACAGTCATCGCACACGACAATAAAACTACAAGCACTAAACGAGTGTGAGAGAGCGTGCAAAGAGAGTGGGAGATCTGCCACATTACGTCTCTACGGTGGCAATATTGTTGCCACTAGCGTGGGAGCTCCCAAAGAAAGTGCCGCGTAATTGATGCGTGTGTCGCATGTGTCGCTTTGTGTGTCGCTTGTGTGTCGCATCGAAGGTCAATGTGATGTCAATTAAGTAGCCCATCTGTTACATTGGATCTAGGCCTAGGTAAAAAAAACCGCATCATTTTTGGCATCGATAAACTGTCACACGTGCAACATGCAATGTGCAACGTGTGGCAACAGCGCGTTTTAAATGCATATTGAGACAGCACAAATTTGTACATACTTTCATCTTGTTGTCATTGCAATTTTTTCGGTATTTTTTTTTTTTTTTTTTGACTTTGGCAACGCAAGTTTCAGCGATGCGCGAGGTTTTGTGAAATATTCAAGGACACTGTTGCACATGCAACAATAACAACAAGAACATGAGTACAGTCCAAAAATAGCGACAGCTATGTAAAAGCCGAACGCACCAAAGTATGCAATAGAAAATAGTTTCGTGCTCGTCCTCTGCACAAAATGAAATGCAATTTTAATTTCATTACACTGAAATTCCATGCACATTCCACTAATTTTGTTTTGGTTTTCTCGCATACATATACAAATAAGTGTGCGTGTGTGTGTATGTGTGTGTCTGTTGAGATTTTTAGCACTCGCAGAGACTCAAAAGTTATTTTAGTTTTTAGTTTTCAACGTTATTTTTTTTTTTTTTTTGGGCTGTCAACATCTGCGAGCCATTAAAATGCATTAGGCGTGGCAAGTGTTGTGTGGCATGAATGGCAACTGCAGCAGCAGCAGCAACAGCAGCAGTTGCAGCAAACTGTCTGTAGACAGCATAAAAGGCAAAAGTACTGAGAGACAGAGAAAAAGAGAATGAGAGAAATGAAAATAAAACTATGGCAACGCTTTTAAAACAAACCTTTTTTTAATTTCTTCTTCTTCTTCTACTACTACATTTTCCCCATAGAGAATTTTTAACAATATATTTTTTTACAACATTTTTACTGTGGTTAAAATTACGAGTTAGCGTAATGCTTGAATTTGTAAAACATTTCAAGGTCAAGTATAAATTGAATTGCAATTTAAGAAATTCTAAGAATTTTCGCAGCAACATTTTCAATTTACAAAATTCGCTGAAATCTACAAAAAAAAAAATTGTAATAAGTTTTAAAATGTATTAAGCTTCAAGCGTATCAATTCACAAAATATATTACTCTGCATTATCTATTGATAATACAATCTTGGACTATTTAAATTTTACTTTTTCAATGGGGGAAAATACTCGAAAGGCGAAATAAACTTCGCAGATTTTGTTTTCAGAGTTCACTTGAGACTCATAAAAAAAAACCATTTTCATTATATAACAACTCAAACTGAGCCAATGATGAGCAATTCTCTCTCGCTCTGTTTCTCTTTCTATTTCTCTCTCTTGCTATTTCTTTCTTTTTGCCTCTGTGCGCTTACGAATTTAATTTAACTATCGCAGCTTTCGGGCAACACACTTTGCATAGTTGCTATTTTTCTCGGAACTCTCTAATAGTTTGCATTAATTTTTAATTTTAATGCACGCGACGTGGCATGAAAAACTGCTAAAAACTAAGAGAAAGAGACAGAAATAGAGTGAAAAAGAACAGGTAAATGAAAGTGAAAGAGAAGCAACGCGAGAAGTAGCGATAATTTCCTGACGTTTGGCATCTGTTCAGCTGCTTAGCCCGCAGAAAAAAAAACTTTCAACAGGAACATGAAGAACGAACAGCAAAATCAAAAAAAGAACAAAAAAAAAAAAAAAAAATGTTGAAAATAAAAATAAAAAAAAAAAATACAAATAGAAGTGCAGAGGAACACGTAAAACTCGCACTTGGTAATTATGCGCTTATCTTTGTTGCCCCATTACCAAAGGAACAAAAAAAATAAAAAAAATAAAAAAACAAGGAACAACAAAAAATAAATAAAAATAAAAGAAAAATCCCTATTTGTAGCCATGACTGTTACCTTTAGTCTTACCCCTTCCACAAATTTTTCTTTACGTGCTGCCGGTCAAAATGTTGCTTTGAGCCAAAGGCTAATTTCATTTCGCATGCAAATCGCGCACTTTTCGCCAGCTGCCGATTTTTGCTGTTGACTTTTGACGGCAATGCGTTCGATTGTTTCACCCGCCTCTTACAAAGGAAACGAAAGGAAACAACAAAACATAAAACCGAAAATAAAAATAAAACGAAAAGAGAAAAAATCAAAATGAAAATGAAAACAGAAAACGAAACTTCTAAGCTAAAATCTCATTAAAAGTTTTGTTTTCTTTTTTCTTTCCATTTTTTTTTTTTTGATTTCTAGTCTCGCACAATTGTTGCCGAAAAAATGTTGATGTTGAATGTCAGACATGACGCTTAGTGCGTCACAGGAGTTAAAGGATATGTCATACACACGTTGCACGTTGCAGATCCCAAACCCTTTAGGGCTACACTCTATACTCATTCATGCGTGCGCTAAGATCAAGACGAAATTACGTTATAACTGATGAAATAATTGATTTTTATGTGTTTACAGTTTCAGTTTCTGTTTCAGTTTCGTTTTCGTTTTCGTTCGTTAGTTCGGTTTTGCCTGGTTAGCCGGCAAATGGATCTCGTGCCACACGCAACGGCTACAAGAATGTGGGAATACATTATTAAGAGAAATTTTGAAATAATTTAAGGAGTGAGAATGTGAACCATATGTTGAGATGGTTGAAAGGCTTGAAGTTGCAAAGCGAAGCCAGAAATTAGGAATTTCAAAATTTATGAGAAGATCATAAATTGAGCATGCAGAGAGTTTACGAAAACTATCATAGTAAATAGTAAATCTAGAAGTCAAGATATTATACTGTAAGATCAAAATTTATTGCATGATCATTGAGCAAGAGAATTTGACTTAACATTTATCGATAAAGATTTCTGCGTATGTCAAGTCAATGTTGTAATTCTTGGTTCTAAGAAAAAAAATCACATGTATTTGCTGCGTGATTCAGAGCACTGTAAAACTTACTATAAACGCGTAAAACACTATTTGTTAAGTGCCAATAAAAAAAAATGCTGGGAGTGAAAGGATGTGGAAGTGAAAGTAGATGAAAGACGAAGCAAAAAAACGTATCCCTGGCAAAAGCTAACTTTTTATATGGCACGCTCTGTGCGTTCTGTGCTAAAGTTGAGAAACATCGGGAGGGAAATGAGCATAAAATTGAAAGTCGAGAAAACTTCATTTATCAAATGAGCATGAAAACATATGAATGAAAGGATAAAAAAAAAGAATACAAAACAAAAACAAAAAAAAAGCTAAAGAAAAAAAAAAAAAGCTAAAGGGATGTGAAGAATGTGCCACATGCTGTGCCGTTTGGGTGCACATGCCCCTGACATTTAACGACAATAGCTGCAACAACAGCAGCAACAGCAGCAGCAACAACAACAACAATCATAACAACAACAACAACAAGAACAACAAAAACAAAAGCAACGCGTACCAATGTCAACGCTGTGGTAGCGCCTTTTGCTGATTGGCTGCTGCAGCTTCAGGGGGAATTTTTGTTCTTGTTCTTGTTTATATTTTGTTGTTGTTGTTGTTGTTGGCATTGTAAAGGACATTTGTACCAAAAAAAAAAAAAAAGACAATCATATATTATGATAGTTATTCACTCACCTCTCGACGCTACATTTGTTTTTTTTTTTTTGATTGATGTGTCAACTTAAACGGAACATAAACAAAACCAATTTTTGCATTTGTTTAATGTTCTTTAGCTTCTTGTTCTTCTCGTTTCTTGTTTTTGTTTTTGTTGTTTTTGCTGTTAATTTTATTGTTGCCGTTATAAGCGCACATATTAGTTTTTATTATATTTTTTATTATTTTTTATTTTATGTTTTGACAAAAAAATGTTTTCATTTTTATATTTTTCACATACACTTTTCTTTGTTTTGTTTGCTGTTGTTGTTGTTGTTGTTGTACACAATTATTATTGAAATTTTTGAAAAATTATCCTTAAATAATTGCAATAATTCACAAAATGATTTCCAACATTTTACAGTTACAGCGTTTACAGTTTTATCGCTGCGTCTAAGCTCGTCGTGTCTAGCGCTTGCAAAGTCTGTCGCCCAACTGAGCTCACGCTGGCGCTGTCTAGCGCTCAAAGCCTAATTTGCACAAAAGCCTCTCTCTCTCTCTGTCTCTTTGACTTTCTGCATACGTATTTATGTACGTCTGTGTTTCAATGTGTGTGGAAATATGCTGGCAGCCAGGACTGCACATGGCAAGCAGCAGCAAAAACCGAATAGCAACCACGTGAACAACAAACGAAGACAACAACTACACAACAGCTGAGCCAGACAGAGAGCAAGAAACAAGCAGAGAGCGAGTGAGAGAGAGCGAAAGTGAACGAGTGAGCGTGCGAGCGTCGGTGTTATAGCTCAGCCGTAGGTAACGCTCTCAAAGCTTTGCACTTACGCTCTCTGCTATTGTAACGGCTTTTAGTATGCGTGAGTTACCATCACCTGATGTGCGAATGTGTTTGTTGTGTTTTTTTTTTCTGCTTCTGCTTCTGCTTTTGCTTGTATTTGTGTTTGTGTTTGTGTTTGTGCTAGGCAGCGCTTATTTTTGTTGTGCATTTCGTTTATTCGTTTTATTGTTGTTCTTGCTGTTTTTGTTGTTGCTTTGCAAAAAGCCGGTTTCGAAGTTGTTACATTTGTAGTGGAAACCTTTTTCAGCAGCTCCCATAGGGATACAGTATGTGTATATGTATGTGTGTGAGAGAGAGAGAGAGAGAGACAGAGTCAATAGCAAGCGGCAGTCTGAGTAAGAGCTGAAGGAGAAGTAAAAACCGTTGCTTTAACCATACCAAATAGTAGTAGAATCTATTGGTTTCCTGAAGGGTTAGTAATCGAAAGAATATTTACGCTTAGGCAAGGTGAGCTTACAAAATGATAGATGCCTTGATAGACAGATGATGGCTTAATATATATATATACAATATATATATATTCATATGTATATCTTAGAAAGAAAGGCTTAATGGATAAGCAAACAATTTGTTGAAAATCTCATACAATAGATTTATAAATTCATTTATTGATAACAATAACAAATTTATTTTCTCTACAGCAAATTGTGCTAAAAACCAAAATTTGACAAATTCTACTTATGGTAAATAATAAATCTTTAAATCTTTAAGTTTTTCTCCACGTCTTATTGCAGTAATTTTTTCTCTATAATTTTTAATTTATTTGTCATTTCTCTCAAATACATTTTCATTATTTAATTTTATAATTTTTTTTTTATAAATTTATTTTACTCTTTTTTTTTGGCATTTTTATTATATGTATATTAAAATTCATAATTTAAGTAAAATTTGTAGTTGGCTTGAAAAATGGTTTAAGGATTTATTATCATACTTTCCCATTGTCGCAACGATCCTAAGTGTAAGCAAAAGTTTGTCATCAACGCGTTGTGCTTAACAAAACATCCTAAGAAATCTAAGGCCAACAGACACCGCGGCGTCTGTTCTCCCAGAGAGCGTGTGAGAAAGAGAGACACATGTAGATAGCCCTTTCTCTCTTTCACTTACAATGTATTTCACTTCTACGTCTCTCACACACGTGCACTGAGAAATAAAAAAGGAAAATACGCTAGCCAAAAAGACGCCGTCGCATCGTTATCCTTAGCACACAACAGTCGACGACGACGACGCTACCTGCCCCAATGTTCGTGCTCAATGAAAAGCTTTTCGCAATTGCCGTACATAGCTTTCGCTACTGAAGCTCATGTAACACTTTCGCTAGAAAAGCTTTGGCATGACAACAGCATCTATACTATGGGAGATCTAATGATTTTTCATTTGCAAATAAAACATGAAATTTTAAGAAAATGAAATATTAATGAAATTAAATACAAATAAATAAAGTAAATACAATTTAAAAAATTAAAATAATTGAAAAAATAAAATAAAAATTATTTAATTAAAATATATGAATATAAATATTAATATATATATAAATTATAAAAAATAATTAAGCTAATAATAAAACTAATACAATAAAAAATTAAGAGTATTAAGATAAAAAAAATAACAATAAAATTTAAAAAGAAAAAAAATGAAAAAATTTATGGAAATTAATAAGTATTAAGAAAATTAATAAGTATTAAGAAAATTAAAAAAATTAAGCAAATTAAAAAAATTAAAAAATTAAGAAAATTAAAAAAAAAAATTAAGAAAATTAAAAAAAATTAAGAAAATTAAAAAAAATTAAGAAAATTAAAAAAATTAAGAAAATTAAAAAATTAAGAAAATTAAAAAAATTAAGAAAATTAAAAAAATACTAATAATATGAATATAATTACAAATTTTTAAAAAATTATAATACATACTTAATTAATACTTAAATAATTAATAAATAATAATTGCATTAATTACAAAAATATGTAATTATTTTATGCGTTTCAGTAAATCTATTAATACCACAGTGCAATGCTGCAAATGTTGTCTATGCAACATGCAACCGTCTCCTGACTATACGTATCACATAGTGTACTGAGAACATTGCAGTCTCTAGTCGTTGCTCGACCCATTGTGAGGCTGAAGGACGTTCTAATCATTTAGTATTAGGAAAGGTTAGTTGCGGTTTTATCATTTCTTATGCTTCTTCTTCTTCTTCTTCTTCTACTTCTTCTACTTCTTGGTATTCTCTTTATAGTTGTTGCTGCTGCGGTGCACGGTTGCTATAGCAGCATGAAGCATGAAAGCTGACGTTGTGCTTTTCGCAAGGCGTCGCCGCCGCAACAGACCTTGACAGGCTATGCATGCCACATGCTACATGCCAGATGCCACTACCCAAGTCCCGTGAGTTGCAAGTCGCGCGAATTGTTGTAAGAATCGAGCCAAAAGACAAATGAAGCCGTCGCACTTTTTGTTTTTTATCCCCCTTTTACCTGTCAAAGTTTAGGGTTCGCGTATATCTCTCTCTCTCTCTTTCACTTTCTCTCTCTCTCACTCTCGCATGTTGTTAATCCCTGCCACTGTTTACTTTTACTTTCATTGTCCATGCCTTTCCATTTCTCTTGCCCAAACTGTTCGCTGCGTTAGTTAAGCCAGATAATTGGCATCTCTCTGTTGCTCTGATGTTTTGATGTTTTGATTGTTGTTTTGGCTCGCGTTCTGCAGTTGCATTAAAAATTGATTAGTCAAAAAACTTGTACGGCAAAATGCTCAAGTTTTGTCCGCGTAATTAAGAAAGTTTTTTCGGTTTGTCGGAGAAGAAGACAGAACAAAAACTCTTGGGCATATTTTATGAAAACATTCTTGTACATTTTTCAAATAGATAAAAGAGAAATAAACAAAAATCGACTGAAGGTCGTTTTATTTTTGCTGGAATTATAATACGATATATAATATACATATATTTGTTATGCAACTTTGAGATTTATATTTTATAAAGCAATAACATGCATCATTCAATTTTTATTAATACGTAAAATAATATTATTTACGAAAAAGAAAATAATAATAAATTTATTGAAGAAAATTTATACGTTAAATTTGAAACAGTGCAGCAAGCAGTGCTGTGTAGTTTATAGCAAGCAGCGCATTTTAAGCATCTCTTGTCAGTGGCGCTCCTAGCGACAATTTTTGGCAACAGTTGAAACTTAGCTTATTTTCAAACCATGCTCATTGTGAATGCTTTTTGCTTCTATTTAAAAATATTTAAAGAAATGAAAGAAATAATAGATTAAAAAAATATTTATTTAGCTATTTAAATATGTAAAAAAATATTTTTATTTATGTAAATGTAAATTATGTAAATATACAATATTTACTTAAATGTTGATGCCTTTAAGAAGTTACTAAAATATTTTTTTATTCACATTTCACCTGAAAATCATTGACGCCTTTATCTTTTTGCCTGCTGTCAGTGTCAGAAGCAGAGGCACAAAATGCAAATGTAAATATATACAACATTAGCAGACATACATATATACATTCACCTAATGCAAAGCAGACAAAAGTTGAAGACTGGAGACTCGATAAATGCATACGAAATAAATTGCAAACAGTGGGGAAAATGAGAAATAAGGGTAAGGAAAAATGCAGAAGAGAAAACTAAAAACTAAACTAAAACGCAATCATTTATCATCATTTTGGGGCATGCAATTGCGATATTTTGCTGCCAATTGGCAATTGTTGTGATTGCAAGCAAACATAGGCTACTTTTCTCTCTCTCTCTCTCTCCCACACACACACACACACAGCATTGATTGCCATACAGACACACACACACACACACATGTGTATATGTGTAATGAATGTTGATGCATAAAGCAAATGGCGGCAGTTGTCGAAAATGTTCATTGGCAATTGTGCAAACAGTCAAAAGTTGCAACAAGTTGTTGCCAATTTGTAGTAGCAAATAAGTATGACGATGCAAGAAGAATAGAAGGAAGAAGAAGTGCGAGTGAGCAAGGGAGAGTGAGCAAGGGTTTGGCTGGTTTGCTGGCTGGTTGGCAACCTGCAGGCAACAAACAGTTTTTTGAAGCAGAAAATTGCACAAGTAAAGTGCAAAATTAGTCAGTGCCGCCATCTCAAAGAAATTTTCACTGCACTCACACACACACACACACACACACATAAACATTTTGTGTGATAGACATTTGTAATTTACTTTTGTTTGTTAATTGTGTAAGGGCAATGAGAGCAGTAAGAGGAATGCCAATGTATGTTGAAAAGAGACAGCTAGCTACAATGTTGAACATGTTGAAGGCATTACAAAAGCTTTTGTCTTTTTAACAGTGTCCAGTGAAGCGTACATCTATTCTCAACATTCTCAAACATTCTCATCATTTCTCTCGCCTTTGCCAGAGCCACATTCCAATTCCAAAATTTTTATCAAAGAGTTTGAGTTATACAACTGACAAATTGCCAATACGAAGACGCCTAATTAGTTCAATTGAGTTGTTACTATTCACATGAGAGAGAGGGAGAGGCAAAAGGAGAGAGAGTGCAAGAGTGCAGAGAGCAAATTGCTAGTAATAACTGCTTGCTTTATACAATGAATGTGTGGCCACACTTTTCAACTAGTGCAAGCATATATTAGGCTAATGTGTAAGTGTGACAGAGATATGCTTGCAGCGCAACGCAGATGAGCAAAGCTCAGTTTACGTTTTGACAGCGGCAGCCAATGATCGTTGCGCTTGCAAATGCAATGAGAGCGAGAGCAAGAGTAAGATTAAGCTGAAAGCTTAAAGCTTAAAGCCTTGCACTGCACTTTATTTATTTGTAGAATTTATTTTATTTAACTTTGCAATAGGAATTTTTTCATAAGCTTTACATAAATATAGCTAATTATTTTTGTTAATACAAATATAAAATATTGCATTAATTTACGAAAAAAAAAAATAAAATTAAAATTAAAATTAAAATAATATTAATTAACGTAATGCCAATGAAGTTGAATGAATTTCTGAGGTCAAATGTTGGCTGTTAATATGTGGTTCATAACTTTTGTCACTTCCTTTTAATAATATTAACGGTTTTCAATAAATATTTGCAAATTGAAATGTGAATTGAATGCGTGCGTGTGCATGTTTATTCATGTCAATTGGATTTATCAGTTAATGCTGTAAATCGTGAAATCTGTCAGCTTTCTCACTCACTCACACACCCACACACAAGAATATTTCTCTATCTATCCTTTTTACACTGCTTGTCTATCTCTTTTACTGTCTATATCATTTGCACATATTTTTGCATTTTAATGCGCTTAAGGCCTGAGGAGAAATCAAATATTTATGTAATGTCGTGCGTTACTCAATTAATTGATATAAATATAGACATCGTTGCAGGAATAACTGTATATACATATATATACATACAGATGAGTTTATATTTTTGCTTGTAATGATACCAGATACATTTGTGCATATCCTGCGATTGCGAATACACATTAAGGCAATTAATTTTTGCATTTGTCGCTAGCAGCAATAACAACAATAACAACAAACTATAATTAAATGAGCCGCATTTAGCGCATATTCAATTTCTCATATGAATTTTATTTTTTTCTCATTTCTATTTTTTTTAATAAATCAATTTATTTATTTTTTTATTCCCTGAAATGCAGCTCATAATAAATTAAAATATTTCAATATAAAATACTTCTTTTTGCGCAGTGTACATCTATAATTTGTGGTTAGAAACGTATAGCAAAATTTTGTTTTTTATTTTTGCGAGGCAAGAAAATTTACAGGGTATATTTAATGGCTTGTAATTAATACAAGTAACTAATATTTTTTCTTCCATTTTTGCTTTATTTTTTTTATTTTTTATTTTTGTTTATGCTTTTTGTTTATTTGCATTTAAATCGTGTTTGTGGCAGTTAATTATATTTTACAGCTAATGGCAAAATGTCAAAATAATTAAAATGCGCGTTACAGCAAAACCGTTATGCGCCTGAATGCATCAATGTATTTTATATGTATGTGTGTGTGTGAGCTTGTTTATCTCAACATGTCTTTCTGTCTGTCTGTCTTTATGCCTGTCTTTATGTCTGTATGTTTGTGTGTGAAAGGCGCGAATCAACCGGAAAATCGCAGTGCAGAATAATTGACAAGCGGTTGCCAACTGTCAGCAACGATTAAGGTGTAAAGCCGCTTAATTATATAAATTTAATATAGATAATAGTTAAGAATAAAAAAATTGTAATATAAATAAAAAACCAAAATAAATCATTAGCTTCAAAAAAAAAACCGCGGAAATTGTAAAAAAAAATATGTATAAATATATTTTTTATAGTAAATATTTCATTTAGTATTTGATGACTTGCACATTAAATCAGATCATTAAATATTGTTTTCATTTTTTGTTTTTTTTTTTTATTTTTTTTTTGTCTGCTTTGTTTTGAGCCATTTAAAAAAAAAAAAGAAAATCCATCGACCATTAACTTTGCACAATTTTTCAAAGGTCATTAAACAGTGCAGTGGAGTGTGTAGTTTTATATATATATCCGTATATGTGTTTGCCTATGTGTGTGTGTGTGTGTTTGTGTATCTTTGAGTGTGTGTTTGTCTGTTACAATTTAAATTTTATACAAAACAATCGTTTAAATTCTCTAATTACGCGACGAGCCGCATCGCATTGCAGCTCAACGCAACGTTGACGTCAACGTTGAGCGTCTAGCTATTTTCATTGTGATTTTAAATGTTGCCAAATGAAGCGCCTAAAGTTATGCAACAAAATGCCAAACGCAATTTATTATTAATAGATTGTCGCATGGGCGGAAAAAAAGTAATGCAAGGAAAGTGGAATTGTCGGGCGACGGGGCGTATAAGCATTTGAAACATTTCGCAATTAGTCGCATGAAATGATGCAAAAAATAAGCGTACATCAAGACACATGCATGTGCACGACTTAACAGATACTCTATAAAATAAAGTAAGCCACTGTTAAATGAGAAAGAAAAAGAAAAAATAATTAATAATTTTAATAAAATAAATAAAATAAAAAAATAAATACAAAATATTGTAAATTATTAATAAATATTAAAGAATAAGTAAATGAGAATGAAAAATTAAAAAAAATAATAATAATTTAAATAAAAAGATTAAATAAATAAAATAAAAAATTAAATAAAAAATTTAAAAAATAGTAAATAATTTAAATAAAAAGGTTGAATAAATGAAATAAAAAACAAAACAAAATAATAAATAATTTCAATATAAAAATTAAATAAATAAAATAAAAAATAAAATGCAAATTTTTAAAAAATTTTAATAAATATTTGAAAAATATATATTTTTTATTTTAAAATTAAATTAGAGTTAAATTTAATAAATAAAAAAATAAATAATAAATAAAAAAAAAATAATAAAAATAAATGAATGTTATTTAATAATAAAACTGTTAATAATAAAATAAAAATAAAAAATAAATAATTAAAAAAAAATGAATAATTAAAAAAAATAAAATAAATAAAAAATAATAAAAAAAATAATAAACAAATATTTGAAATATAATTTGTATTTTAATTTATTATATGAAACATATATTGAAATAATTAAAATATAAAAAAAAATAATTGTAATATATATAGGAAATATATTTTAATTTAATTTCTTTACCTTTGATCAAGCAAATAAACTCATTAGTGCAAAAATTGTAGAGAATATAATTACGAAATGTGTATACAATGCTCGCACTATATGTATATGTATGTATAATTATAAATTTAAATCTAATTAAATTAGCAGGCTGTCAGGCAATTGACAAAGCGGACACATGCTCAAATGACTGAATAAATGACTGAATGGCTAAATGAATGAATGTGAAATGCATGTTAAAAAGCATATAGAAAATCCAAAAGACATGCAACGACCAAAAAGAGAAGGAGAAGAAGAAGGAGAAGGAGATAAAGGCGGTCAGCTATGTATGCTTAAACAGACAACGGGGCAAAACGATAAATGTGATACGCGTCAATGGCGATGCATAAGCAATTTAATAATTGTATGAAATGCTAAACATACACACACACACACACACATACACACACATATATACTATGCATGTTGTAGCACTTGAGTTGAATAAGTTCTATAGAGAGAGAGCGAGAGAAAGAGAGAGAGAGTGGGGAAGAGAGAGAGTTGCTAGAGATATAGTAGTAGCAGTTCATTACCAATTTGTTTGGCCAAAGTATCTTAGGGATGCGAATAGCTTAGCGATGCGAGTTTAAGTGTTGCACGTCCAGCGAACGCGCTGGCAACGTTTGAGGCAGTAGTAGGAATGAAGGCTAGCTTTACATTTATGCTAGTCTCATTAGCATAGTGAATATTGATTTTCTGGTTAACCATCAATCAACAGAAGAGAAAGCTATACACAAAATGAGATTGCAATGCAATTGAAGCTTCAGACCGCAGCACACGCCATGCTCGAATGCCTTAAAGCGTCTGCTTGGTATGCAACAATTTATGTGCACACACACACACATTACATACAATCACACACACATGCACACATACATTAACAAAAGATAAACATACGTTGCATAGCAGTAACAGCAACTATTTTACACTGACCGAAAATCCATTGCATTCATTAACTTGAAAATTTCAATGCTGTTAAAATCATGTTAAAATTTCTTTAGCTTAATTTAAGTAAAAATTTAATTTAATTTCATAACAATCTTTTCTCACAGTGTATATGCTAACCATATGCATACTCTTGGATTTTCATTTGCGTATACGCTCTGCCAAGGGGCGGCAGGGGGCAGCGGGCAGCGGGCAGGGAGCGTCGCAGGAATGGATCGTTGTCTTTGCGCGGTCATTTGGCTTCGATAAACAATTATGACCAACAAGAGTAAAGGAGCAAAGGACAACGCAGAGCAGGAAACGGAAAGAGCAAGAGAAAGACAGAGAGAGAAAGAGAGAGAGGGAGAGCGAGCATGCATAGAAGCAGAACGAAGAGACGACAAGAACAATTAACAACGAACGCAAATGGCACTAATTAACTATTAAAGTGGCAAATATGATTCTCATCGGCATTGAACTTATGGCTAAAATGTGTGCCAAGGCTTTCCGCTTAATGGCATGACAAATGGTCAAAATGTATGCAAATTGAATTATGATGGACGACTAAAATGTATTTATGACTGTGAAAGTGCTTTAATCACTTATAAAATCTGTCTATAAATGAATAAATAAATAAATAAATCAATAATTTATTTATAATGAAAATAAAACAAACAAAAAATAATAAGAAAGAGACTGTCGAAACTGTCTAACAGTGAACAATATGCAGATTGACAGATTGCCAAAAATAAATATAGGAAAAACTATAAATAAAATAATTAAAAATAATAATAAAAAAAATCGAAATAAATAAATGAAAATAATAAAAAATAATTATTGAAATATTTAAATAAATTCAAATAATAAATAATTATCTAAATATACAAATTTAATAAATAAAAATAAATATTAATTCATTTAAATTTACATGTACATTTTTAATAAAGTTATGATTAAATTAATTAATTTGTGAAAATATTTTGCCCAAAATAAATAAAAGAAAAATATAAATAAATTTATATATTTTTAAATCTATTAATACAAAATATTAAAATATTTTCTTCAGATTTTTATATCGACCAAATAATAAAAATTGAAATATATTATTTTATAAATTTATATTTTTTTAAATAATAATTAATAGAAATTATAAATTTTTGTATATAGCATAATTCTTTCAACATTATCTAAATTTAAACATTTTTATAAATATAAAAATAAATTTCTAATAATATTTGATACAAATTTCGCTATCAACAACAAAAGAAAAAAATAAAATATTTACGTAAATAAATTTCTAATACTTTTCTTAAATAATAATCAATTTTTTCAATTTTGAAAAATATTTTTTATTTTCTATATAAACCTTGAAGTTATTTCTATCAATCAACTGCACGAAGTATAAGCTGCTTAACTTTTTTTTCCCACAAAAAAAAAAAGGAAATTTCAAAATTGAAATATTTAATATATACATATATATAAATATATATATATATAAATATATATAGATTTTTCTAGCAGTAAAAATCGTACACAAACAACGTTGCAATGTTGCTGTTGCAGTTTGCAATTGCAGTTGCTACATACAACATGGGGGATTGTTACGCCCGAAGACTCAGCGCCTGAGTCACAGTGAGTCGACTGTAGTTCACATAAAATAAAATAAAATAAAATAAGAAAAAAAAAAAAAAAAACGCCCAAAGACATGACACAATCAACGGCGGCAGCATTGGGTTGCTAGAGTTGCCATTCGTTGACAGACTTCCGCTCTATTTGCTGCAACAAAGTAATAGGAAAATTTCATACTTCCGCAAATCTTTGTTAAAGCCGCACAATGCGCTACTTTTCGCAGACTGTTGCTGCTGCTGCTGCTGCTACTGCTACTGCTACTGCTACTGCTATTGCTGTAACCCCCAACTGTGTGTGTTGCCACGCCCACATAGCCAGCATGCATTGGACGCCCCAGCAGTTGTCGCTTGTCGCATATTTTGTGAGCGCGGCGCGCTCTCAATTATACGCTGAAATGAAGCTCATCCAGCAGTTGCGTCCTCAGGCTCTAGGATCGTTTGCCCAGAATTCTTACTCCTACTCCCATACGTATTATAGTCCCCCCCCCCCCCTCTCTCTCTATCTCTCTCTGTCTTTCTCTCAGTCAGTGTCTCAACCCATGACGATTCTCATGCCAAGGCTGTAGCTCCGATTTAGCTGTTTGGTTTGTTGGCATTTCATTTAAGTGCAGGGCCCCCGAGTGCAGCATATTTTGTTGTCATTGTTTGCGCTGTGTCCGCATTGTTGTTTTTGTTGCACCATTCGCTTTCCCCATTGCTACTTGCTACAGACAACATTTCCCCCTCCCTTCCTCCTCACTGCCTTCTCCTGATTCACTCATTCAATTTTGCTGTCTGTGTTTCTCTTTGGAATGACCCTGCAGCTGAGCTGCTTCTTTTCTTTCTCGCTTCTTGTTATTTTATTTTTTTGTATTTTTTTTTTTTGGGTTTTTGCATTTGCTTTTTGTATTTTGTGCTGCTCGCTTAGGAGCATTTTGTGCAGCTTCAGCGCAAATGTAAATCAGTTATTGATAGTCAAAATAATGAACGATTTGCATAGTCTAACTCCCTCTAACTTTGCATCTGCAGATGCATCTACATCTACATCTGCATCTCTCTCACTCTCTCTCTCTCTCTTTCTCTTCTTTGTGTCTGCACGTTGCTTGTCTCTTTGCCTGCTTCGAGGGACTTTCTATGGCAATCTCGTCAGCCTTAAGGACATCTAATCCAAAGAACTTGAACGATTGCAAGCGCATTCGATTTTCCTGAAAGCAAATTCATTTCATTTTAAGCTTACTCATATTATGATTTATACAGATTTCTCTTCATGTTGTACATTTTAATAAATGTCGAAACATAAATTTAATATCAATTTTGTTTTCTTTCTATTTTATTTCATTTTTATTAAATAAAAATATTTTTAAATAATTTATATATATATAATATAAAGTATAATATATGTAATATATTTTATTTTAATCTAAAAATGAAAAAAAAATAAATTTATTGCAATTATAATTTAAATAGAAATAAAAAATGTAGAATATTGAAAAAAAAAATATTTGAAATTTAATTTCATTTAAAATGTTATTGTAAAAAGCCGAAAAATAATTTTTTTTTATTATAATTATTTTTAAAAATTATTTTGCAGAAAATTTTATATATAAAAAAAAAATTTATATATAGAATAATTCTACTTAAATTTCAATTTGTAGAAAATTTTAATCAAAATTTATAGAGAAAATGTAACCAATATTTAAAAAATTGTAATGAAAAAAAAAAATATCACAGAAAATTTAAAACAAATATTTGCACAAATGTTTAAAAAAAAAAATTAAATAAAATTAAGTTGAAAATGTAAAACAAATATTTGCAAATTTATTTATCTTCATTCATTCTATTTTTCTATATATATATATATTCCCTTTTTGTTTATATATTCTTGTACTCTCCATAGATTTGTGCTGCTGCTGCTGCTGCTTGGCGCTGGTGTGCAAGAGCCACAGCTAATCTTCATCTCATTATGGAATCCGTTTAAAAAGGCAACAGCAAAAGCTACAGCATGAGAGAAGAAGAAGAAGAAGCAGAAGAGCATGAGTATAAGCATATGCGACAAACTGCAGCTGCAACAAAATGTGTCAACTCATAGTGACAGCTGGACAGTTAAGATAGACAGACGGATGGACACGTAAACATGTGAACTTTTGCCTTTTCATACAAAAAATAAACCATGAACTAGAAGAGAATATGCAGAAGAAGAAAAAGAAGAAGAAGTTGTATCTGAAGAGGACGAGGAAGAGGAAGTAAAAGAAGCTAAGCAACCGCAACTAGCAAATAGCGAAAGTGTGCAAAATGTAGTGCTAAAAAGTGCGCAAAAAACCGAAGCAGATGATGTATACGCCATAGTCAGAGACATGACCTGACAGCAGCGACAGCAAGTGAACATGTAGAACTGGTAAGATGAAGGGGGCTGACAGGCAGGACGGCAAAGAGAGAAAGAGAGAGGGAGAGCGAGTGAGAGGTAGAGTAAGAGAAGTGTAGAGTAATATGCCAAACAGAAGTCGCTGCTAGCTTTGCTGCTGCTGCTACTGCTGCTCTTGCTGCTCTTGCTGCTGCTGCTGTTATGTTGTGAGCCATTGCATATGCACGAACCGCACTGACAACAAAAACAAAAAAAAAAAAAACATAACCATATAGTAAACTTTATGTATATGTGCATATATGTGTGTGTGTGTGTGTGCTTGTGTGTGATAAAGTGAAAGCACAGTCGAGCAGCATGAAAAACTTTAACTACTTTTTCAATTGTTTGTAAAATGCAAATGCAAATGTGTAGCCGTCGCTTGCTCGTTTTCCTCGTTCTCCTGCTGCTGCAAAATGCCTTTGCATGTTTGTACGTGTGTGTGTGCGTGTGTGTGTGTGTACTTTGCTGCTTGCCGCTTGCTGCTTGCTGCTTGATACTTGCACCGATGGATACTGAGGTCCTGCCAACTGTCTGCCATTTTTGCTTGTACGTTATGCATACAATATTTTTTTGCTTATGCTACACACACACACACGCACACATCTATCTCCCTCTCTCTCTCTCTCTTTGTCTCACTCTCATATTTTTTCATTCCCTTTTACAGTTGCTTTCGCATGTTTTTTTCTTTTTTTTTTTGCACTTTCAACTGACGCTTTTGCAATAAGGAAAAACATAAAGAAATGATAACGCTTTTAAGCCATTCGAATGACATTATAAGTTATGTGTGTGGGCAACGCTTTATGTCGATGACTGTGTATGCATATGTATATATATATGTCTATATATATGTCTGTATATGTTGCCTTTATATGTATATATGCAGCGCATTTGCTTATGGCTTATTCAATTAGAAATTTATTAGCATATGCTGCTGCTGCTGCTGCCGCAGTGTGTATTGCGGCTGTGTATGTGTATTATGTCTCTGTCTTTGTCTTTGTCTTGTTGGCAAAACCCTTTTAACATTCATGCATAGCGCACATGCTGCTAGTCTCAAGTCTCAAGTCACGATACTCGCTGCTTCCACTGCTCGCTGCTTGCCTCTCGCCTGCTTCTGTTGCCTTGACGCTGCTTTTATGCTGTGAGAACAACGCATAATCGTAATGCCACTAAACTTGTTTTCTCTTGTTTCTAATAATTGACAATATTTCTAGTTATTAATTTCTCCTACACTTCATTAACTGCTGCCTGCCTGCAGCTGCTCTTTAACCACATTGACCCAACACCTTCCCCTACCCCTCCGCCATCTGCCCACAGCCACCTGTCTCCTGTGCATTGCACGCTATTTGTCAGCTTTGTTTGTACTAATCCCACAACGGACATTGCTCAATATGTCATTTGCTCACATTTACAATAGAGCGAGAGAGAGAGAGAGAGAGAGAGAGAGAGAGAGAGGGAGAGAGTGCAAGCAATGCAGCAAAACTGACCACACTGCAGTGTGTATGTTGACGACCCTTGAACCCGCAACAAAACACCTTTGTTGCATGCAACACACACACAAACATATGCAGCCATGTTACTGCAACTAGCATGCAACTAGCGTTACGTCGATTGGTAATTAGTTTTTGGCATGTTGTTTAGCAATTTTAACAACAACAACAACAACAACAAATTTCTTATTTAAAAAAAAAATACAGCAGGCAGCATTTGCCTGCGTGAAGATGTCAGGGGAGATTTTGGCTGGTGAGAGTTTACCAAGGGAGTTGTACAAACAGCAGAGCAGAGCGAACGTTATCAAGGGAGTGTTGTCTGCATATTTGCCTGGCAGAGTTGTTGCCCTCACCAAAAAAAAAAAGAAAAAAAAAAATAGAAAGAGTTGCCACATAAAAGCGTTGCGCCTAATTGTAGGCAATCATATTTTGTTTGCCCAAAAACAAAAAAAAAGGCAGACGAACATCAATTGAGTGGGCGTGACTTTAGCTATAGAGAATGACAGAGAAATTGGCATGCATATGCATGCAATACAGTCATTGCTATGACAGACACACACACACACAGACATACACAGACATAGACATAGAGGCTCAGAGGCCTGCTTAGTGTTTGGGCAAATCAATCAATTTAAAAGCAATTGCTGTTAATGTGCAACGCTTCTTTGGCAGCTGTCAAAAGTAAACTCGTATACACTTCAAATGACACACACACACACACACATGATAAGTGTGTGTGTGAGAGAGAGAGAGAGAGAGACACAAGTGTCTTTTGGTTTATTAGCCGAAAATTGAAGCAGCGTCAGCGTCGCGTTTGCTTTTGGTTTTGCATTTAGTCTCGTGTCTGTGACTCTAGGTCAACATTTCACTATTCTCTCTCTCTCTCTCTCTCTCACACACACTCTCTTGCTGTCTTACTCTAGCACACTCAATGCATTTGATTGATGTGTCTTCATAGATCAAGCATGTTATACATTGAAGTATATTTACCATAGTATTTGTACATTTCCACTGATTGATTACTCGCTGTCAATGCTCATAATTGAAGGACGTCTGGTCTACTGTGGCCTCTTGTCCAAGGCTCAGGCAATTACTAATTATACCTACTATATGCTCGTTAGCCAAAAACTATTAACACTTTCTGTCTGTTTCAAGTGCCATCAAAATGTTAGCAAATTGAAACGTTTTACTTAATCGATTGATTTCATATTTAGTGTTTGCGTTTAAGCATTTTAAGCAGCGTGATTTATGCAGCAATTATACGAAGCAAATATAGTTTAAATTTAATAACTTATATTAATCATGAAATCTGAAAATTTCAACAAATAAATTCCAATAAATTTCATTTGTTAATAAATCATTTTATTTATTTATATTTATCATTTTATAAAATAAAAAATAAAATAATAATAAATTAAAAAAAATAAATAATAAAATTTTATGAATTTTTATAAAAATAATTTTTATTAATTAGTAAATATTTAATTTTAAAAAGAAATATTCCTATAATAAAATGTAAATTTATAAATGTTATACAATTTATCAAATTTAATAGTTTTGTAATATATAACTAAAAAATATTAAATTTAATAAAATTTATTTTTATTAATTATATATAATAAGCAAAATTACAAATAATAATTATATTCATATTTTATTTTATAAATTAATAATAAAAAAAATATATTAATAAAAAAAATTTATTTATTTTTATTATACAATTTATTATAATATTACAAATAAAATCTTAATTTACAAGCATTATAATTATTTAATAAATTACTAAAATATTTGTTTTTAAATACTTTAATTTTTTTAAACACTAGATTCTAAATTAATATATATATATATAAATATTTACACTTTAGATTATATATAAACATGACTATTGGCAACTTTTATAACATTTCAAATTTAATCTGCTTTTATTTTATATTTTTTTTTTTTGCCAGCTCGTCATTTTATATTTTCTCACTTTGATCTGTAAATATTTATTTTAAATTTTTTTTATATTTTGTTTTCTTCATTTTAATATACAAATAATTTTTTTTATTTTTAATGCTTTTGTAACTTCTTCAATTTGCAACAAAAATAAACGCAAATAGTTTTTAAGCAATTATTTCAATTTTCATTTTATATTTTCGCTGTAATATTTGAAAAGATTTTTTTTTCTCTTTTCATTTTACATTTTTTTTTTGTGTTTTGTTTTTTTTTTTTTTGTTCATCATTTTTTTAGTGTTGTTTATTTATTGCACTTTTTGTTTTATGCTCTTTTATGCACTTTTTATTTCGCTTTATGAAACATTTTCGGCCAACGAAAGTTGAAAACAAACAAAGTTGCAGGCAGCACAGTAGCAGCAGCAACGCCAGAAGCAAAAAAAAAAATGTGAGAGAAGTGTGCAAGGTAACGGAAATAGTAGCAACGGCAGCAGCAAGAGCAGCAGCAGTTGAAACAATAAAAACAACAACAATAGCAAGCTGAAGAAGAAGAAGAAGAAGAAGATGAGCATGAACAACAACAAAGAGCAATCATTGCAGATCGTCGGTCGCCGGTTGTTTCCTGCTGCGTTGCGCGTGTTCCAGCTGTTAAAACTGTTCATTTACGAGTTGTTCAAAAGAGTTTTAAACGCTTTCGTTGCGCACAGTACACACACACACACACACACACACGCACAGAAAGAGCGTGCACAACTGCTACTGCTACTGCTGCTACTACTACGGCTGCTATTGCAATTCGTGTGGCATTAAAACTCAACCAAAAACGCGTCGACAACTCATCTCAATTTTAGTTAAGCAGCCTTTTAATCAACAAACTGTTGAGGCAGCTAACGTTAAAAGCGGCGCAAAGTACACAAAAAATGCCACGCCCACATACGCATATACATACATATACGCACAATGCATATTGCATAGTGAACGTTGTACGCTTAACGCCAAACGCCACAGCAAATTGGCAATTTTGCCATATCGGCAGTTTTGTGAGCAATCAATTTCGATGCAAATGCACTTGTACTTGACGACTAAATGAATGAGAATGCTGCTGCTGCTACTGCTGCTGCTACTGCTGCTGTTGTGGATGCTGTTGCGACCGCAGCTACGTGGCATATGAGTAATGTTGTAGGTAGACATAACAACAGATAGTCGTTGGCACGCAGGCAACAGCCGGATATGCCACATTGACGTTGGGCCAGTGTCAGGCCTCGCTGGCTGGCAGCAGGCAACGTTTGTTGGCTGGTATGAGCAGTAGACGGAGACAAAGGCAGACAGCACGCATCAGCATCATTCACAATAGCAGCAACAGCACAAACAACAACAACAACAATAACAAAGCGCATCAATAACAGACAACAGCAGTAGCAGCAGCAAAAGCCAAAGGCACCAACAACAGCAACATTAATAATAACAACAGCAGCAACAGCAACAGCATCAGCAGCAGCATTAACTGTAACAACAACAACAACAACAATTCTATTAGATGCATGCCCTAACGCGTATCATAGCAAGCAGCTTTTGTATGCATAACTAAACAACTTTAAGAGATACAAAAGACATGACAAGAAATTTAAAGGCAGCAAATTGTAAATGAAATTAATCAAAATTAAAATATTTAAATTAATAATTAGTAATTAATAAAATTTGAAAAATAAAATACAAAAAATATTAAAATTAAATAAAAGGAACAAAATATTAAATTTATATACACTTGACAAAATAAATAATATTACAGAAAATTAAATCAAATTAAAAAATAAATAAAATTAAATTAAATTAAATTAAATTAAATAGAATTAAATAAAATTAAATAAAATTAAATAAAATTAAATAAAATTAAATAAAATTAAATAAAATTAAATAAAATTAAATTAAATTAAATTAAATTAAATTAAATTAAATTAAATAAAATAAAATTAAATTAAATTAAATTAAATTAAATTAAATTAAATTAAATTAAATTAAATTAAATTAAATAAAATTAAATAAAATTAAATAAAATTAAATAAAATTAAATTAAATTAAATTAAATTAAACTAAAATTAAATAAAATAAATCAAATTTAAGAAGTATTAAATAAATAAAAAAAGAAATAAATTAACAATTTAAAATTAAATTCAATCAAATTAAATTATAGAATTATTATGAACTTTTCATATTTTCTTAAATTGATTTATTAATTTATTTACACATTCTGCACGAAATAAAAGCCAAAAGCAATAATAAACCAGCACTGAAGCTCAGGCAATTTCAATATGCGCATGAAAAATGACTGGAATTTGCATATTTCTGCACTTTAAAGTCACAGTGAGCTCACAATATGCTAGTTAAATGCAAAAAAAAAAAAAAAAAATAAGTGAACATATTTTAACTATTTCCTTCGTTTGACAGAGCACAGAACAGTTTGCCATTAAATTACATGCTGCTACTAAAGGTCAGAAAATAAAAAGAAAAAAAGAAAATAAAATAATAATAATAAAAATAAAATATATATTATTTAATATACTCGACGCTTTCATTGCGAATGGTTTAACAGACATATTTTCAGCTCGTTGTACATTTTATTTAAATTGAGCGTACAGAATAAATGTTATACCATATATAATATATGAATGGTTTTGATTTGTTGCTGATGTGTTCGACTGTCAGATATACTAAAAATTGATAAATCAAAAGAGTGAAAATCAAACATTTGTTTGATTGACATAGCAAAAAGTTGCTTTGTGGTCAAAGAAAAAAAAAAAAAAAAAAAAAAAACTTCAACATCAGAGAAATAATACAATAGCTCAGTGGAAATGCTATAGGTATATAGTATACCCAGCGACTGTTATGGTTCTAGGGTATATATTATAAAGAGCGTACAAAATCAGAACAAGTTGAACGAGACGCACAAACAAATGAGTTAACCGCATTCGTTCTGTAAATTGATTTTTAACAATTAATTGTCAGTTGTTATTATTATTTTGCTTGTTGTTGTTGTTGTTGTTGGTGCTGTTGGTATTGTTATGTTGGCCATTTTGAAATGCATCAAAAATTTCACAGTGAGTGTAAAAAAAAAAAGACAAGAAGACAACAAAAAAAAATATATATATGTATATATTTATATATATTGCAAAATATTTCAACAAATTTGCAGAAGCATTTTTCATATTTTTATGACCCTCCAAAAGTTAACCGCATAGCAATGTGACGCCCCACTGTCATACTATAGATAAAGAGTGAAAGAGAGAGAGTGTGTGAGAGAGGAAGAACCATTAAACGTAAGCCGTTTGCGTTTAATTATTTTATAAGCCTATTATTTAAAACAAAAATTAATTTTCAACAATTGTTGTTTATTACGTTTGTTGCTTTGTCGGCCAAGCTGAGCGTGTGCAACTGTTTGTATATATATCTCAGTGTGTGTATAAGTGTGTGTGAATTGCATTAAACTTATGCGCATTGATTTCATGCCTTGTGCGTTGAGTGTTGTGTATTTTAAATGCGCGCTTTAACTTAATTTTTATTGTTGTCGTGATTTACCCGCACTCATCATCATCATTATTATACCCTGTACTTGGCCACAACATCAGCAAACGCCTCACACCTTACGCCTTACGCCTCACGCCTCACGCCTGATACTTTCATTCATTCCAACATGTCCAACATGTGCGTGTGAGTATTGCATTTTTATTTTAATTAAAAAGTCGTCGGGCACAAAGCGAATTCAAAAAAAAAAGAAAAACAAGAAAAAAATCAGGAGAAATAAAAAAAAAGGATGCGAAGCGAAGTATGAGCGAGCGTTGGACTGCCAATGTGTAGGGGCAGCGGAGCAGCATGTGGCGTTCATTGAAGTGGCCATCAGTCGATGCCAAATGTATTTATGGCTTCATTTTGTTGTAGTTGCTGCTGTTGCTGTTGTTGCTGTTACTGTAGTTGTTGCTGATATTGTTGCTGTTGTTGTTGTTATTGCATGTTTGCTCTCTTGTCGGTCTGTTGATTTGCTGTTCCTTTGAGAGCTCGCGCTAGACGATTGCAACGAGAGCATAAAAAAAAAATATACAACAAAAAAAAAAAAAAACCGCATCGCAGCTAGTGTAATCGACTTGCTGCAACCCTGTAGAAAACAATGCAATGTGCTTGCCATTGTGCACGAACTGTTCAAGAATTTATATAGAATTAATATAAAATTAAAACTATAGCTTACATTCTCTGTTCATAGGGTATAAAATTAATTTATACGCTGCACTCATTGAATATTTTAACTCTTGTTTATTTTTGCTCTTTACAAATTTATTCAATTGTTTCAGTAATTAATCAGTAAATTGTTGTAATTAAAAAATACTTAAGATTGATTATTTTCACCTTACACATAAGACACTCAACAAAATTGTAAATTTCTCTGTTGCTATCGCATTTACAGCAATTATTTAAAGTCTTTCATTTTCATGCCATGCAAAAATTATTTAAATTTATTTCTAGTATTTATTTATTTTTTTTTTTATATATATTTAAATTGAATTTGATATCATTATTGTATTTAGTTAATATAACAAAACTCTAATAAACATTATTTTTAATTTTTGCAATTGTTTAGAATTTCATTTAGTTCAATTTCAAACATATTTATCAGCAATATTTTTTTTAATATTATTTACATAATTATTCAATGTAATTAGTCATAATGCGATTACCGCAATTTCTCTTCTTTATTTTTTCATTTTTCTCGTGTAATTCAATAACATAATTAAATTTATGAAGCATATATATTTTAAATTATTAAATATGCAAATTTTTTAACGCACATTTTATGTTTTTATTTAATTTCAATTTCAGTCTAAATAAATATTTATAATTTATTTAATTAAAAAATACAAATAATTTGATTTATATTTTAAATTATATTTATAGAAATATAATTCTACATATATTTTATTTAAACAAAATTTGTATAATGAATTTATTTAACATTTGTATAATTTCAGAATTTTATTTAAACTTTATAAACTAAATTGTATTTATTTGCCTTTTGTAAGTTCAGCTCAACTTAACTCAACTCAGAAAATTCTCGAGTTACATTCATTTCTCTTTGCAAAATAAATAACTCAAAGCTTAAATTGCATGACTCTCTGCGCTCTCATTGAGTTACAACTCAATGCATTTAAGCTAAGAGAACTACAATTGAGTGCAAACTCAAACTCAATATTTGCACTCTAAAGAGTAAAAAAAACTCAAAGCCGAATGCTCTCTTGAGCAATACAGTATTACTCAATTGCTCTTGAGCAAACACAATGTTACTCAATTGCTCTTGAGCTAAAAAAGTATGTTGTAGTCAATGTTGAGCGAGGAAATACTGAGTGAGTTTTAATGCAATGAGTAGTTGCTAACGGTTCTCTTTGCATTATGCTCTTTAGCAATGCATTGAGCATAAACTTTTTTAGCTCAAGAGCAATTGAGTAACATTGTGTTTGCTCAAGAGCAATTGAGTAATACTGTATTGCTCAAGAGAGCATTCGGCTTTGAGTTTTTTTTACTCTTTAGAGTGCAAATATTGAGTTTGAGTTTGCACTCAATTGTAGTTCTCTTAGCTTAAATGCATTGAGTTGTAACTCAATGAGAGCGCAGAGAGTCATGCAATTTAAGCTTTGAGTTATTTATTTTGCAAAGAGAAATGAATGTAACTCGAGAATTTTCTGAGTTGAGTTAAGTTGAGCTGAACTTACAAAAGGCAAATAAATACAATTTAGTTTATAAAGTTTAAATAAAATTCTGAAATTATACAAATGTTAAATAAATTCATTATACAAATTTTGTTTAAATAAAATATATGTAGAATTATATTTCTATAAATATAATTTAAAATATAAATCAAATTATTTGTATTTTTTAATTAAATAAATTATAAATATTTATTTAGACTGAAATTGAAATTAAATAAAAACATAAAATGTGCGTTAAAAAATTTGCATATTTAATAATTTAAAATATATATGCTTCATAAATTTAATTATGTTATTGAATTACATGAGAAAAATGAAAAAATAAAGAAGAGAAATTGCGGTAATCGCATTATGACTAATTACATTGAATAATTATGTAAATAATATTAAAGAAAATATTGCTGATAAATATGTTTGAAATTGAACTAAATGAAATTCTAAACAATTGCAAAAATTAAAAATAATGTTTATTAGAGTTTTGTTATATATTGATATCAAATTCAATTTAAATATATATAAAAAAAAAAATAAATAAATACTAGAAATAAATTTAAATAATTTTTGCATGGCATGAAAATGAAAGACTTTAAATAATTGCTGTAAATGCTATAGCTACAGAGAAATTTACAATTTTGTTGAGTGTCTTATGTGTAAGGTGAAAATAATCAATCTTAAGTATTTTTTAATTACAACAATTTACTGATTAATTACTGAAACAATTGAATAAATTTGTAAAGAGCAAAAATAAACAAGAGTTAAAATATTCAATGAGTGCAGCGTATAAATTAATTTTATACCCTATGAACAGAGAATGTAAGCTATAGTTTTAATTTTATATTAATTCTATATAAATTCTTGAACAGTTCGTGCACAATGGCAAGCACATTGCATTGTTTTCTACAGGGTTGCAGCAAGTCGATTACACTAGCTGCGATGCGGTTTTTTTTTTTTTTTGTTGTATATTTTTTTTTTATGCTCTCGTTGCAATCGTCTAGCGCGAGCTCTCAAAGGAACAGCAAATCAACAGACCGACAAGAGAGCAAACATGCAATAACAACAACAACAGCAACAATATCAGCAACAACTACAGTAACAGCAACAACAGCAACAGCAGCAACTACAACAAAATGAAGCCATAAATACATTTGGCATCGACTGATGGCCACTTCAATGAACGCCACATGCTGCTCCGCTGCCCCTACACATTGGCAGTCCAACGCTCGCTCATACTTCGCTTCGCATCCTTTTTTTTTATTTCTCCTGATTTTTTTCTTGTTTTTCTTTTTTTTTTGAATTCGCTTTGTGCCCG